>BGPT01002176.1:101482-104279 GCA_003297045.1 Symbiodinium sp. clade C Y103 | reverse complement strand
CTCGAAGCGCCTCGGCAGCATGGCATTCCCAAGACACCAGAACCAGCATCTCAAAACCTCAGCAATTTCGGAGACCATTGGAAGTACCTCTGCAGTACTTCAGTTGCGCTGGTGCCAAGCAAGATTCAGCCAGCCGGTTCTGCTGCAGCGCCCAGTGGGTCACCTGAAAGTCCGAGGCCATCAGATGGACCGAGGCAATCTTCAGGCAGCCAGACAGCGCGCGTAGTGCTAGTGACATGGGGTTGCCTGGACATTTCCAAACACTTTCAACCAATGCAGGAAAAACCCATGCTTGCCGGTCCAAGATGTTTGTTGTACAAAGTTCAGAACCGTAACGTGCTTCGGCCATTCAATGGAGAGCTAGTTTGTTGTGANGATGTTTGTTGTACAAAGTTCAGAACCGTAACGTGCTTCGGCCATTCAATGGAGAGCTAGTTTGTTGTGATGTACCGGGTGCGTCGTGATATTCATGGGTGACTAAAAGGCATTTTGCACGGTTGCCTCCATTGAAGGACCGTTCGCACGTTATCTTCCGAAGTTTTGCGTTCATACCTGACAAGGGCTTCGCTTGGCATTGAATGTGGGTGAAAACATAATTGATCTTTGGGCCTGTCCCGGCTTCACTAATCGCGCCAAACATGTGGGAAGGGAACGGAGCTTAGATTCACTGATACCGACCTCGCTTTAATTGGATATTTTTTTGCTTTTATCACTTCTTGCTGATTGCGGTCAAAACTTGCACCTCCAGAGAAACGCTTCGTGCAAGAGCCAATGTAGTGGAAGCTTCAGTACTGACATCTTGCTCCACTTCGGGGCCCCAAAACAAGGTCCAAAAAACATGCAAAGACAAGGTACGCCAGAAGCGACCCCCATGTTATGATCAAATTTCGCGGCAGGCGCAGTACTTGGAGCACGTTATGATCAAATTTCGTGGCAGGCGCAAGGAAAACGTGCAATCGTAACGTGGTTCTCGCGAAAAAAATTGTTCATTATTTTTTTTAACGCGGACCGAAGGTTATGATCAAGCGTGTCCGTGTGGTGCGGTGTACATTTTGGATCGTAAGGTGCTATTTTCTTGTGCGCGGTGCACATTTTGGACCGTGATCTGCGTGTGTATGTAGCACGGTGCACATTTATGTGTTTTCTCGTGGCGCGGTGCGCATTTTGGATCGTAACATGCGCATTTTGGAGCGTAACGTGCTGTTTTCTTGTGGCGCGGTGCACATTTTTGACCGTGATGTCTGTGTCCGTGTGGGACGGTGCACATTTTGGATGGTAACCTCATGTTTTCTTGTGTGCCGTGTACATTTTGGATCTTAACGTGGTGTTTTCTTTCGGCGCGGTGCGCATTTTGGATCGTAACGTTCTGTTTTCTTGCGGCGTCGGCGTTAGCTGCGTTTTCAATCATTGTGTGCATGTGCGTTTGGCGCGGTGCTCGTAACGTTGCGTTTTCTACGGCCGCAGCTACATTTTTCTTCGTGTGCGTGTGCATGTGGCAGTTCGCATTTTGGAATGTTGCGCATAAAGCTTCAATATTGTGTTGTGTAAATGGATTTCCTTGAAAAGCATGCATTGGTGTTCGTGGTTCTGCAAGTTGTCATCCTTCACCTTTAAACATGCAGCTTGCTGAATATTCATGCAATGTCACATCACATGAAAATGAAATGAAGCCGCATGTTGAAGCATGATCATTTGTCAAAAAAACAAGAGTCCAACAACAAAAGAAAAATTATATCCACCTTGCCTGACCATGCGCAAACAGTTGCGCAACAAGCAGCGGAGTCTGCTGCCAGTGCTACAGTTGCGCTGGTGCCAAGCAAGATTCAGCCAGCCGGTTCTGCTCCAGCGCCCACTGGATCACCTGAAAGTCCGAGGCCATCAGATGGACCGGAAGCTTCAGCTGCGATGGTGCCAGGCAATCTTCAGGCAGCCAGACAGCGCGCGTGTGCCAGTGACATGGGGCCCCTGCACATTTCCAAACACTTTCAATCAACGCAGGAAAAACCCATGTTTGCCGTCCGAGATGTTTGTTGTACAAAGTTCAGAACCGTAACGCGCTTCGGCCATTGAATGGAGAGCTAGTTTGTTGTGATGTACCGGGTGCGTCGTGATGTTCATGGGGGGGACTGAAAAGCATTTTGCACGGTTGCCTCCATTGAAGGGCCGTTCGCACGTTATCTTCCGAAGTTTTGCGTTCATACTTTTTTTGAAGAAATTCATGAGGTTTTGGATGCAAAACTTGCAGGGTCATCTGTAGTGCAGCAGCACCAGTTAGGTCTGCAGATGGAGGCAGCGACTTCTAAGAGAATATTTGCCTCGTGCAAGAGCCAATGTAGTGGAAGCTTCAGTAATGACATCTTGCTCCACTTCGGGGCCCCANCCCCCATGTTTCCACCCAAGCTTGGGCTGCACAGGATCGAATCAGCTGTCTTGACATTGATGATGAAGCCAATGGATTGAAACTTGCTGAATAAAATTATTTTGTCTCAAACCAAGAAATTAGTCACAACGGCCAGCCCCATTTTGGGGTCCAAAATCTGGACCCCAAAATGGGGGCCCTACAGGAGACCTACTTTTGAATTTTTCTTTCTTGGTCACTTTTGGGCCCCATTTTGGGATTCAGATTTTGGACCCCAAAAATGGGGCTGGCCGTTGCATCTAATTTCTTGTTTTGAAGCAATTTTACTCAGCAAATCTCAATCCTCTGGATTCATCATGANATGTCAAGACGCCTGATTCGATCCTGGGCAGTCCAAGCTTGGGTGGAAACCATGGGGGTCGCTTCTGGCGTACCTTG
>BGPT01002176.1:91482-96482 GCA_003297045.1 Symbiodinium sp. clade C Y103 | reverse complement strand
CATGGAATGTCATATGTCAACATCTTACCATGGTGCCATGACCAATCACTATTATTAGCTATTTTGCAATGATCATGTTCCAAGATCTTGCCATGTTGACATGTTACCATGATTGTGTTTCAGAATATCTCAAGATTTTGACACGCTGACATGTTGCCATGCACCAACATCTTGCCAGTTGTTGCCAGGTTGCTGCCATGTTGCCATGATCATACATCAAGATCTTGCCATGTTTCCATGATCATGTACCAACATTTTGCCATGTTGTTGACATGTTGTTGCCATGCGGCCATGATCAGGCATCAACATCTTGCCATGACGCCATGCACCATGTTGTCATGATCGTAGCGAACTTGGGCTTAAAAGCGACAATTCAATACAATCATGAAGCGGCCAGCAGCCGCTCCAGCTTACAGACCCCCGGCCAAAGTCACGGCAAAGGGAAAGACAAAGAGCAAGCCTGTTAGGGCTCCAAGCGGCGCTGCTTCGTTGTGGCGTCACAAAAAGCCATGGAAACCTTAAAGAGTGAAATGTCTACAATCGCAAATGGGACGCTCGGATTCAAATGCGTTGGCACTGAATCTAGTTTGCGTGTGTTGGAGGCCCCGTTTTTGGGTCCGCCAACTGGGTATCTTCGCCATTTAAACATAGAAAGGCGGATCCATTTTTGGGGCTGCTAGGCGGCCCTGATTTTAGAGTCTGCGCGTTCTATGAAAAACAATATTTCTTTTCATCAATTATTGTATGTCCGGTTGAACAAATGAAATTGTTCAACGCATTGCAATTTAAGTTCGACTATCATGATCACGACCTCATCACAAGTGCAACCTTGCAAACATGCGAATGCAAAAATTTTCTGAAACGACATAGCAATGAAACTAGTTCGCTTCCGCTCTCACTGCGGAGGCCCCGCAGCGAGGACTTCGATTTGCAGCCAAATTCAGGATCCAAAATTGGGTCCGTCAACGACACCTGAAAAATTCACCTTGCCAAAGTTGGGGTCACCATGCCAAAGGGTTTTTTGCGTGCCCCAATTTCAATGTTCTTTGCGCGCAAGCAACCAAACCGCACCGACAATGGGCCCAACCATATCTAATTCAAAACCGATGCGTCCCCTGCAGCAAACAACGTTGAAAAAATGTGGAGGGGTGTGTGGAGGCAAACACAATCTCCACGTGGAAGAAAACAATCATGGTCAAATGTCGTCAAACTCACGTTTACCTTCTTCTGTGGATTTAATTACGTGGTCAACTAAATCTTGGTATTGCGAATGCCAATCAGTGTTTTAGCGATGAAGTCTGCAATGAAATTCGTGATAGACCTCTCCTGGCGGCGGCCGAACCCAAATCTTGTCGCTAGGATGGATTTTGACGATGTTGTAATTAATGGTGGAATATGTTTACCACCGATGAGTCCAAGGCAGAGGCCCTGTGCCACACTGGACATCTGAGCAAACCAGGCCAAAGGATCTACACAGCTGGTATCTCTTCAAAACGATCTCCAAGTTTCTCCAAGACTAATGTGCCGTTTGCTGCCTAATATCGATCCACCATTAACACTCAGATTCTCAGACTGGAAGTTTCTTTTCAAAAGATGGTGTTTAAAACCATGAAGTAAGATTGTTTTTGGGCAATTGAAAACACTGATGCACAACCGGGTTTGACATGCCTCCATGTGCATGAACCAAGTCCCTACCAGCTTCGCACTGAAGATCAACTTGCCACCGGAGCGGAACTCCTACTCTGGAAAAGCATAACTTCCGCCATTTTGATTTAGGGAAGTTGATCAGAGAATTCTGAGTCACATTGGCGGATAATTTTTGATTTGACAATCGGTGACGGTGACAAATCTGTAAAAAGAAGCAGTGAAAAATTCACTGACAATTTTGTCTGTCGCCTATGGAATGCGGTAATGCAGCAAACTGCTGATATACCTGTAGGCCTAGACAACAATACCCCAGGACTGCTTGCCCTTACTACGCTTACTGCCATGAGAGACCACCTCCAAGACCAGCAGAACCTTCCTGTGAAACCCCATGAAAGCCCTGCCCCATTCAAAGTAGCAAATGTTGTCACGTTAGCAGGAGCAACAGCCTACCACGGAATCATATTCCAGCGGGGATATGGATTCCTAAGTGGTCAATCAAATGCTACACCTACTCAGAATCAAGAAGCTATAACACGAGCCACAGTAGGGCTCTCGCGAGCTGTTACTGTTACCACGATAGTATGGCCCTTGGATATGCGAGGAGCAATGGGCGGAGCACAAGTGCTAGCAGTATTGAGTACTGGAGTCTCAAGAATAGATACGGACCTTGCAGGAGTCTCTCAAACTCTGGGGAAAGTACGAGGCGATGCACAGAGCCTTGACAAATTCCAGACGAATAGGTGATGGCCCACCGCCCACAACCATCGCTGTACTGACATACCCAGACACCGGTCCCAAACTAACCCGTATGAGGCTAATCCTGGTAGAAGCAAACACATCAGAGGCAGCGACCAGCTGTCTCCAGTACGAATCCAGATTTTTCCCAGGACCTCGAAATATTGGGCTGGTGTGGGGTTACGCTCTCGACGGAAATAGATGGCCCGAATGGGTCTTCTCCCCAGAACCGTCAGGATGGAATCTGAAACATGTGATCTCCAAGTATGTCTACAATCCAAGACTCGCAACAAATATGGAAATATGGGCACTACCTAAGTATTTCTTCTTCGATGCCTGGAGGGAGAATCCACAACACAACACCCTCATAGACATGCTTGCATATAGAATCAATAATACTCATCTTCCAAGCACGCTAAGCGTGGGTGTTTTTAAGGCAGCTGCTCGGCCCAGAAGTCGACCGGAAAGAATTCAATCCACTACCGTTGACTCCACATGGTCACGGGCTCAGAACGCTCAGCAAGCTGACCCAGATCCAGACAGAGACGACAGAACAGCCAGTGCAGTCCAATCTAAAGCTATTGAGTGGAAAGCCGCCGCAGACGCAATAACTGACTATGCTAGGAAGGCACAAAAAGCTCAACTTGGCCTTGGACCAACTCCACTTGACCTCTCCCTTGAGCTGCTAGCCTCTGTATCGCCAAAGTATTCGCTGGCACGACTTCAGCTTGAGCTAGCAGGGGTCGGACAAGTATGGAAGCAGTCCCTTCGCCGACATATAGTGCACTGGGTGGCCAGTGGAAGAACGCAAAGAGAGATGTTTGAAGATGCAGTTTGGTATGCGTGGGAATACCAAAAAGCCATAGTACCCAGTGTAGCCAGAATGCTGACCAACATCTTCTGCTTCATAGAGAAACGGCATCCTGTCCATCAGGTACATCCAGGCTGGGGCCTCCTAGTCACGACCTCATTTTGGGAGTCCTCCCTAAATATAGCTATCCTCAAAGGGTATGAGTACCTATTAGGGAAAAAGAAGGGAGTAAAGCGGACCCTAGTACCATTGATGGAATACTTGCGGCACTCCTGCGCCAACATGAGACTCGGATGAACAAAAGGAGAAGAAGAAAATCCGGGATGATCATGTATTTGAAAACAATGGAAGACTCTCGACGCTCTACAGAGGGAAAGTACACCAACCGCCTATCCAAGAGCTAATGCACATCAGGCCACAAGCAACCGAGCTTGTGCAGTCATTCTTTACTGGTGGGTGGCTCTCTCCCAACGTAGCGTCTAGCCTGGCCAGGCGGCTGACTCCCTCCTCTGCGAAAATCGAAGTCAGACTTCCCTATATGTCAACAAAATGGAGTAGCGGAGGAGGTCCGTCCATTTTGGATTGCGAGTAATCCCAGTGCAATGAGGGATAATGCTGTCCACAACCCAGACTATGGCAATTATCGTTTCTCGCCCCAACAGATCGAGCAAGAAGTGCTCAGGGTCCTCCGAGAATTTGGGAGTGATGAGTACTTCAAGGACAAAACTACTCACATCTTCTCGCTGGACTACAAGCGATGCCGAGCACCAAGTAGAGACTTGGAAGAATACTTTGACAACCTAGCATGGAATATCTACCATGACACAACGACCAAAACAATCGTCGAAGCACGAGACCCGCTTGGAAGTGAGGACTGGATAAGGTTGTTCAGAAGGCAATTCCCACACTTATGGATAGCAGACGACATACCAAATCCCTTTCAAGAAGGAATGCCAGACGACTATGAGAGGAGAGCAGTGGCATCCCGTAGAGCTAGCCTTAGATCAAGAGCAAACCAGGAAGCTGCTAGTAGCTCGAACCGCACACCGAGGGGAACTGCTGATGCTAGGTCTCGCACACCAAAAGGAAAGGAGAAAGGGAACAGAAAAGGCTGGCACAGATAGTAGAGTACAAGTCAAGGGGCATGACTATTGAACGTACCAGGCTAGAATTGGATGGCCCTGTGGCCAGCCAATGCAGGCCCGCTAAATCACAGAGGAGCAGCCCTCCTGCGTAACTTGCGTAGCAAGGGAGCACAAGTGTGAGCATGGACGAAGGGAGAGCAATGTCCCTTCCAGAGTGCACAGGAGACAGCAAAGAAAAAGCGCGGAGAGCTACAGTGTCGATTCATATCATGACAGGGCCTGGCACAAGTCTTGTACAAATAGGTAGAGATAACAGGGCTCTGCTGGCATTGAAATCATTTCACCATGGGCAGGTCAGTTCCATGACCCTGTGGTTGGGGAGCCCAAGTTTGCTGCTCTGTATAAGCCCCGCCCCCAATGACGGGTTTCTCTTGCTCCTCCCCACTGGTTGCCATCCTTGTCCGGTTAATTTCCGCCCCTGCCCCCCTCTTCTCTCATCTTCTCCTTTACTTTGGTTGCCTCCTCTTGGTCTTGTCCTTGATTCCCCACCTGCCAGGTGAGGGTTACTAGATTTTAACAGAGCTGCGCGGGCGGGGGGGTGGACAACCCAACCTTCATCCTCCTCTTCCTCCTCCTCCTCCTCCTCCCGCCTCCTCCTCGCCAGCTCCAGATCGCAGCAGGCACTGCCGGACCTCATCTGCCAGCTCCAGATCCCAGTGGGC
>BGPT01002176.1:42141-91472 GCA_003297045.1 Symbiodinium sp. clade C Y103 | reverse complement strand
GCACTGCCGGACTTCAACCGCGAGTTCCAGATCCCAGTGGGCACTGCCGGACTTCAACCGGGACTGCCAGATCCCAGTGGGCACTGCCGGACTTCAACCGCGAGCTCCAGATCCCAGTGGGCACTGCCGGACTTATGCCAGACAGAATGCCAGATAGAATGCCGGAAAGAATGCCAGATAGAATGCCAGAAAGAATGCCAGATAGAATGCCAGAAAGAATATCAGAAAGAATGTTAAAATACNNNNGATAGAATGCCAGATAATATGCCAGAAAGAATGCCAGATAGAATGCCAGATAGAATGCCAGAAAGAATGTCAGATAGAATGCCAGAAAGAATGCCAGAATACATGCCAGATAGAATGCCAGAAAGAATGCCAGAAAGAATGCCAGAAAGAATGCCAGACAGAATGCCAGATAGAATGCCAGATAGAATGCCAGAAAGAATGCCAGATAGAATGCCAGATAGAATGCCAGAAAGAATGTCAGAAAGATATGCCAGATAGAATGCCAGACTAGATGCCAGATAGAATGTCAATAGATGTGCCAGGTAGAATGCCAGATAGAATGCCAGAAAGAATGCCAGATAGAATGCCGGAAAGAATGCCAGATAGAATGCCAGAAAGAATGCCAGATAGAATGCCAGAAAGAATATCAGAAAGAATGTTAAAATACNAGAATGCCAGATAGAATGCCGGAAAGAATGCCAGATAGAATGCCAGAAAGAATGCCAGATAGAATGCCAGAAAGAATATCAGAAAGAATGTTAAAATACATGCCAGATAGAATGCCAGATAATATGCCAGAAAGAATGCCAGATAGAATGCCAGATAGAATGCCAGAAAGAATGTCAGATAGAATGCCAGAAAGAATGCCAGAANATAGAATGCCAAGAGGAAGAGGAGGAGAGGACAACTCTGATGAAATCTAGAGACCGAAGGTGTCTAGATTTCATCAGAGTTGTCCTCTCCTCCTCTTCCTTGCCATAAAGTTTTGCCAGAAAGTTATGTCAAAATCTGTATCACTGTATATGCCAAAGAAAGTCTCATGGTGGGGATCACTCGAAGCAAAGTAATTGGTTTTTTGCTGTCTGTTGGTTGTCCTGGTTGGTTGTTGTTGGTTAATGTTGCTTGCAGTGATAGCTACCAGAGCCGAGTAGTTGTAGTTCATGTGCCAAAGTGCACTTAGTAAGCCATGGCTTCACGAGGACACCGGTGTGGGTCACGGCCGTACCCAGATCGTACAACATTGATAGAAATCGATAGAAACCGGGATAGGTCCAACCTCTTACCATCGACCACCGCATCGACCACTACATAATGCTGAGTTATTACATTGGACGGAGGCCTGAACTCGCCACCACGGTATAGAAAATGCGTTATGCGGCTGAACCGCGCTGATTGGCCTTGCTGGGTAACGGTTTCTTTGGCATCGATGCTCACTTCAAGCATTGGAAAATGCGAAAAAGGCGACAGGAGTTATTATTTAAACAGGTGATGCTGGAATCTTTGTACACTTTGCCGGGGTAAGCGAGATAACTCGAGCGGAGCGGCTACCCCCTGAGTAACCACATTGACCTGACAAGAAGTTGTGAAGCCAAAAGAAAGAAACAAGTGCTCCACAACCCTGTGGTTGGGGGGTCAAATACTGCACCACGCCCATTGGGTACGAGCTAAAAGTAATGATAGACGAAAAGAGCTTAACGCAGGGCAGTGGGAATTCCTGAGGGGAGATCATCTTGGGCGCACTTGTGCTCGGTGAATGAATCCCCGCGGAACTCCCCTGCCTTTCCAAGCTCTCACAGCTCATGCTAAAGCACAAGCTGGCAACTAATTCCCTGCTGGGTATTGAACAGAAGCTATGCTCCATAACCGCTGTGGTTAGGGAGCTCGGCTAGAAATGGCGATGAAGCCCTCGCATCTTGAGATCGCCATTCTATCCGTAGCGAGGCATAGTGAATGTATGAAGACTGGACATGCAACGATGCCCCCCCATACCAACGATTAGAAGACAACTTGAAATCCCTGACCTTTTTTGCATTGCCATCAAGGTTCCTGAGGCTGATGTGCACTATTTTGAGACTTTGTCTGTGCATGACTGGGCCCTGTTTGTGGAGGAGAGGAGCCTTCTTTTTGGTATGTTCGGATGATTGCTGGACAGCACGCTGAAATGATGGGTGTGGTGGCAACACCTATTACAATTTTCGAACTTGCTGCACTGTTTGGCGACCAAGTCTGATCTTCAACAAGTGCGATTCTGGGGTCTTATTGATGCTGTTATCAATTTGTTAGCAAGGCTTGCACTTAAGGAGTGGTTCAGTCTTCCGTACCGTGGGGTGCGGAAGTCCGTGGCTGGAGCATCTTTTGCACGTTGTTCCCGATGTGACGCACATACTCTCGAACACGATATAATATTGGATTGATCTCGACATCTGGAATCTTGAACTGGCGTTGATCGGGATTCCATCCAATCCATTGATCCGCGTCCACTACAACGTCTTGAAGAACTACTGAGCGCCAGGCTAGTGTGTTTGGCTTGTTTCCCTTTTAAGAATAGTTTCCCTCGCTGCTTTCCCGTATTATTCCCGTTTGGTGACACAGGCCGTGAGCGTCACCAAATGCTATAGCAAATCGGATGCAAGGCGCATTCGGAGCTAGCTCAGTGCTGGAAGTTGCACGTCTGCCACACAAAGTCGAACTCTTCAGAACCCGGGGCAGCAGCCGAAGGACCTTCGGCGAAGTACCTTAAGGTCGCTTCGAAGGTACCTTAAGCCTTCGTCGAAATTTCCGGGGCCGCGGCGGAGGGGGACAAACGAACGAACGAAGCCTTCGAAGGTACCTTAAGGGGGCTTCGAAGGCTTCGAAGCCCCCTGAAGGTACCTTCGAAGGCTTCGAAGCCGCCTTAAGGTACCTTCGAAGGCTTCGAAGGTACCTTAAGGGGGCTTCGACGAAGGCTTCGAAGGTACCTTAAGGCGGCTTCAAAGGCTTCGTTGAAGCCCCCTTAAGGTACCTTCGTCGAAGCCCCCTTAATGTACCTTCGAAGCCTTCGAAGCCGCCTTAAGGTACCTTCGAAGCCTTCGAAGGTACCTTAAGGAGGCTTCGAAGCCTTCGAAACTTCCTTAAGGGGAAAAAAGAC
The DNA here is from genome assembly GCA_003297045.1 of Symbiodinium sp. clade C Y103. Taxonomy (NCBI): domain Eukaryota; class Dinophyceae; order Suessiales; family Symbiodiniaceae; genus Cladocopium; species Cladocopium sp. clade C. Next base: position 88,339 of record BGPT01002176.1, on the reverse strand, counting down.
GAAGAGAGGAATAACTGCTGCTGCTGCTACTACTACTACTACTACCACCACTACTTCTACTACTACTACTACTTCTACTACTACGACTACTACTACGACTACTATTACGACTACTATTACGACTACTATTACGACTACTATTACGACTACTATTACGACGACTACTACTACTACTACTACTACTACTACTACTACTACTACTACTACAACACGCTTGCCCATGCATTCCTACATGAAATCTTGGAATATTTGAGAATGAGACATGGAAACGTGGACAAGCATGTGCAAGTTGAATGGACCAATGGATAGCTTGGGGCAACTCAGAATCAACTCCAAGGTCCATTTTAATGAAACTTTGACTGTCATGGATGGGACATTGGACATGGACACATGGACAGGCACGGACATGTTGAATCATGTGAAACATGTTCACATGGAAAGTTTGCAAGGGGTACAATACCATCCCCACGTACACTACAACACACCAGTTGATCTAGTTGGCAGCTTCTCATGTATGAAATGTCAAAGCATTCTGTTTGCAACTGGCTTGAGACATGAACCATCAAGCATGTAAATGACAACATCATGACTCATGACCAAAATCCTTCTGAGGTGTGACGCAACATGTGTAACACATGCCAGAAAAAATAAAACATTGACTGACAATTTCACGGTTTCCCACGGATAAAAGCACTTCGGCTACCAAAGGTTTTTCCACAGACCTGGCCGGCGATGATGCTGGAATATGCTGGCTGGAGAAAAATGGGCCGGGCGAAGGAATTTCACAATTAAAACTTTCCCTTACATGATGATGGACATTTCACTGACAAATACTTTCGGGTGATATTATCATGTTTGCCGTCATTCAATGCCAATGTGCACAACACAACCTTGCCACATGTAAAGCATCAACATTCCGTGTCATGCCATGATTCATAACAATGTGCTCACTACCATGCAACAGAAATCATGCCATGCATCATGCCATGCATCATGCCATTCGTCATGTCATGCATCGTCATGTATCATGCCAAACAATCCATCAGACAGACTTTTCTTTTCAAGATAGGCCCGCTCTGATTCACACAAGCTTGCATCTGTAACATCAATGAATCATCGAATGTCGTCAAGCAAGCTCCTTGCAGAATTTTCGTCAAGCAAGCAGCTGTTGATCTGGAAAGTGCAAATCATTTCAACTTACGCTCAGAGATTGTTTCAAAAAGCTAGCGTCTGCTTGCACCTGTGCACATCATTGACCTATCATCGAATGAATTTCATCAGGCAAAGCAGGCAAGCTCATTGACGATTTTCGTCAAGCAAACAGCTGTTGATTTTGAAAATGCAAGTCCTTTTTACAACTTACACTCAGGGTCTGTTTCAAAAAGCTTCCGTCCGCTTGCACCCGCGCACATCATCGACAACTCATCGAATTTCATCAGGCAATCGGCAGTTTATTTTCAACTTGCAAAAGTGCCCGGTTGCCGTCGCTCATATTGGGAGTTTGAATTCGCGTAAATCAAGAAAGCACGCAAATGCCAAAATGGCTGTCAATTTTGACAGGCTGTGAGTTTTGGGGCGTTTAACCGTTTAACCGTTTAACCAATTAATCATCAAACTCTCAATGTGGCCGATACCGCCCATCCTTAGGCACTTGAGGCGGACGCGGTGGTGGCAAAAAATTCGGCGCAAGTGGCCGGTTGATTGCCACAAATCCGCCAGGAGCCGCTGTCGGACACGGCGGTGGTTGGAGGATAGATGGACAGGCGGCCGAAGGTCCAGGATGGGAAAGCACCGGTGGAGGAGGTGGTGGAGCTGGAAGTATTGGTCGAACAGGTTCAGGTACAGCAGGTGCGGGAAGTACGGGTCGAACAGGTTCAGTTACAGCAGCTGGTGGAGGAAGTACTGGTCGAACAGGTTCAGGTACAGCAGCTGGTGGACGAAGTACTGGTCGAACAGGTTCAGATACAGCAGCTGGTGGAGGAAGTACTGATGGAACGGGTTTAGGTACAGCAGCTGTATAGCATCCCTCCAAGAAAGTGGAGCATGAGTCTAGAGCAGATTCCATCCATGATGCAACAGTGCTTGAGAAAATGATAATATTACTTCAGTAAAGTGTGCAACCACAATTATGCAACATGTTTTTCAAGGAGCACAGCAATTCTGCAACAAAAGTGTTTTTGAGAGTGCAACATTGTTCTCAAAATACAGCAGACCATTCCTTTGAAAAATGCATGTGTTTGTCTAAGAAGATCATGCAGTATATACAGTGGCGCTATGAAAACCAATGGCATTTTTATATNGTTATATTGCCATATCTCTCAGGATTAATCTGGATTAATCTGGATTAATCTGGATTAATCCAACACTACAAAACACCAAAACCAAAAGAACCAAAAAAACCAAAAAAAACAAAAAAAACAAAAAAAAACCAAAAAAAACAAAAAAACCAAAGATTTGGCAACTAGTCCAGAGACCAGAGTAGTTGCCAAATCTTTTTTTTTTTTGTTTTTTTTTGGTTCTGTGACCATCGAAGTAGACAAAAGGCAGACAAATGCCCATAGTGTAGGCAATTCTTGAGACAATCGAAGCAGGCAAAAACCCAAATTGTAGGCAATTCACAAGCTTTAAACACCCAAAGTGGTTCATCTTCCTTACGAAGGGCTTCATCTTCCTTACAAAGGGTGTTGTGAACACAAAAAAAAGTACATAACATTCAAAAAATATCACCAAAATGTTGCTTTTTTAGCGCTCACAACACCCCTTTCTGTTATTCAACACATCGTTCGATCTGTACGAACAGGCTCAAATCTTCCCTGACTTCAGCCCATTTGGTTAAGTCATTTCCACCATCCTCCATATCTTTCTTTTTAAGATACTTTCAGTGGGTAGCGGCAGAGATGGCTTCTCTGAAACTGGATGACATATTTTCGGAATGTGGAGTTTCTCCTAATCTGGCGTCGGACCTGGTGGCTGAGGGTTGGTCCATCAAAACTTTCGCATTCAGTGCTTCGGATGAGATGGGATTTGACTCATCATTACCTGAGATGTGTGCAGCACATGGGGATGTTCCTCTATTGCAGACAGCAGCGTTGAGAGCAGCATGGCATATGGCACGGCGATCTCAGGTCCCAGATAGTTCAGTTCCTCCCATTCCTTCCGAACCCGCACCTTCCTCAGATGTGTCTTCCTGGACAGAGGCGTTTGCTCCAAAGATGGAACATGCAATGGTTCAGAAGCTGAAGGATGCTTTCTTGGCCAATTATCCAAGTGAGCTGTTGACCCCTGACCTCATGCCATCCTTACGCCTGTTGAGCTTAGTCTATAGCCAAATTCAGAAAAAGCAGTGGCGTTGGATTCCATGGAAATACCGCATGTCTGTGGCTAGGGCGGATGAGGTTCAGGGGCGAAGGTTGCCAAAGCTACCGAAGTTGGAGGGCATGCAGCTCCATAGCTTGCTCATGGATGAACCTCCTTGCTTAGAAATCAATAGCAACACCATGGGAGTGAACGCCATTCGAAATATGATGGAAGTACATGACCGAGCAGTTGCAATTTGTCAAGGTGCTCACCTTGCCAATCTTAAGGCATACACCCAGAAGTTCATTTCCTTTCTGACACAGCGCACTGACAGTGATTCGGGTCTACGCAGTGCTAACATATTGGAAGCCCAGCAGGGTGATCAAAAAATCTGGGGTGTCATTTCGGATCGGGGTTGGACGATGGATGACTCCCTTCACGAGTTGACTCATATTCGACATGACCTTCCAGGTTGGCTACAATTGCGGCCACGTTTACCCAAATCACCAGCTTCAAGTTCAGTTTCTGCACCCCGCCAGGAGTCGGGTAAATCTAAAGGAAAAGAGAAATCCAAGAAGAGTTCGTCTAAGGGCAAAGGTAAGGTCCAATGGATCACAGAACTCAAAAAGGGCTCCGAATGGAAACAGTTGTGCATGCGGTATCAAAGTGGCAATTGTCAATTGGGTGATTCTTGCAAATTCACTCACTTGTGCGCTTACCCAGTGAATGGTGCGGCATGTGGCATGGAGCACGGTGCTTCGACTCATCGTGCTACGCCTCACTGACTAGAGGGAAATTCAGATGATGCGCCACTTCCTCAGACGGAGCAGGAGCCTCACATTCCAGTTTCAGATAGTATCACTCATGCAGATGCACAGTTGGTTTCACATACTTTGCATGATTCCTTGCCTTCAGCGGAAAATGATGAAGTGTTGGGGAACTCAGTGACACAGCCTCCAGATTCAGCGTCAGAAATTCCTTCTTCTATTTCGCAATCACATCCTATTTTACAACAGGCGTCGCAAAGCGGATCCAGCATATTTTTGGATATATGTGCAGGGGCCTCCAGACCCCTTTCTTCTGCTGTGCTTTTGGGCGGATTTGCAGTTTTGTCATCTGACATTTTATTGAATTCTCAAATGAACCTGTTGGACAATGATGCATTCGAATCACTGCTGCGTTTGGCTTCGAGCGGCCAGGTGGGATATGGCGCAGCCAGTCCATCTTGCAACGAGTACAGTCGCATCAAACTCAAAGCAGACAATGGTCCCAGAGCAATCAGGACACCGGAACATCTCCACGGTATACCAGGTTTGACCCATTCAGAACAGTTGCGCATTCAATCTAGCCACCAAATGTTATTTCGTTGTCTTGTATGTCTTTCTCTTATTTTCCAGGCGGGTGGACACGTTCATTTAGAACAGCCGGCTAATGCGATGAGCTGGCTTGAGCCCATGACGAAGCAGTTTCTTTTGGCAATTTGTGCTGCCTGCATTTGCATTCCAGCTTGCAAGTATGACTGTAACATATATAAGACGTGGATGTTTGCCAGCAGCTTTCATTCTCTTTCCAGTTTGGGTGGCGCCTGCCAACATCCTCCATTCTCTCATGATTCCATTCAGGGCATTCGTGATGAATTTGGTAATTTCGTTAGCCGTAGTACGGCATGTTATCCTTCTGCATTGGCCACCAAGTTTGCGGAGATTATTAGTCCACTCCTTTCACCTGGAGGTCACGATATTGCGTGGTCCGAGCTTCCATCCTTTCTTCCAATTAAGAAGGTGACCGATTTTCCTTTTTCGCAGGTTGATGGTGGTGGATGTACGTCACAACCCGACTGGAGCCGCTCAGATCGGGTGACTCCAGATGTTTTTGCATTTCTGCGGAAATCGTGGCTTCAGCGTATCATTTCCCTTCGTATGGACAAGATGTTGGTGGCTCATATTCAATTTGGTTCTTCTGACCCACCTTTTTCCAGTGAACAATTAATACCATTTGTTCAGGATCTGGAAGCCTTTTTGCAACAACACGGCATTCAACCGGATTGGAGTGTGCGGGAACATCAACCTATGAATCTACATATTCTGGCATCCCTGCATCGTATTATGCAGGACCCTGATGCGACATTGTTTCCGTCGCTTCTGGAAGGTGTGCGCACGGGATTTGGACCACCCATCCCACCATCAGGTATTTTTCCCACCAAACCACCTGCAAGCCTTCCGAGCACACCATTGTCAGTGCACCTATCCAATTGGCAAAGTGCAGAACAAGATGTCCCTTTGACACGAGAATTGGTAGCTGAAGAGGTAGCTAAAGGCTTTGTTTTCAAATATCCGGGCACATTGGAGCAAGCACAACAGCAATTTCCTCTTGGTGTATCTATTGGCAAACTTGGCATTGCTACTAGTGATTCTCGACCTCCTAGGCTTGTGGTTGATTCTTCCATCTGTGGGCTCAATGGAAGATGCATCATCCCTGAAAAAGGCACTCGTCCTACAGCTAAGGAACTTATCCGCTCATTTCCATTGCGTGGCTCCAACCAGCTCCTGTCAGGTTTTTCGCTAGATGTGAAGAGTGCCCACAAGCGGATTGTTTTGCACCCTGAGGAACGCGGCCTTGTTGGTTTTAGCCTGGATGGCGATATTTATTTTTACTATGTAATTCGGAGCGACATTCAGTGCTTCCTGGTGGAGTAGATTAGGCGGATGGCTTCTCCGTACCTTTCACGGCATGATCTGGTTCAGCCATTGTGGTATGTTATATGTGGATGATTTCATTTTCTTCATGGATTCTGACATGATGCCTTTGATGGCGGCTATGCTTTCGATTTTCTGTCAAGTGACCCAAATTCCGATTAGCTGGAAGAAATCGGAACTTGGAGCTCGCATTCAGTGGATTGGTTGGCTGATCAACTGTCGAGCCGGTACCATCAGTATTCCTCCGCAAAAGATTGACAAATTATTGACATATTTAAAGGAAATGCTTCGCTCTTCCAAGACCAGCCGAAAGTCTCTGGAGAAACTTATTGGTCTTTTGATGTGGGTTACGCAAATTTTCCATTGATGAGGATTTGGATTCATCATCTTTACCAAGATTTGTATACCATTCCAGCAACCCATTTTTCTGTGGACGCGGGCACTTGGCCTCGGTTGCATGACCATCTTTCAGATGATTTGATCTTCACTTCTCAACCACCTCATTCAGCCATCCCGGTGGGTAGTACCCTGTTGGCAGTTCGCCATCAATCAGTCACCAACAAGACTGAGTTACGTAACTTGCACATTTCCACAGATCGTAGGATTTGGTTGCGCTTGAAAGACCCTGGATCCTCTCGCAGAACCATTCGTGAAGATTCATTTCGCATACTCAAATTGTTTCAATCTTGGATATCCACCAGCACTCCCACTCGATCCTTGTGTCCGAAACCCATTTGGTCAGGTTATGCTGCTGCAGATGCCTGTGCTTCTGGGAGCAATACCCAAATAGGTGGATTTATCCAACACCCTTCTGGCCGGACGCTTTGGTTTTCAGAGAAATTTCATCACTCCGATTTTCAGTTTCTACCATTTTCCTTGGATCCTGCCATGCAAAAGAACATTTCAGCCTTTGAGACCTTGGCCCAAATTGGGCTTGTGTGGCTGACTGCGTCATTCTATCCTGGATTTCGAATTCCCATTTGCCTGAAGTCCCTTAGCGACAACTCAGGTGCTGAGTCAGTCAGCAATAAGATGTTCACCACAACTCGACCATTGTGTTTTTTCGTTGAGATCCTTGCAACACTGGCTGCCAAAACCGGTGTAGAGTTGGATATTTCACATATCCCAGGTGAATCCAATACCATTGCCGACGATTTATCCCGATGGTCTTTTGACCTACCAATTCCTCATAATTTTACAGCTGAATCTAGAATCCGTTTCACACTGAAAGAGTTATGGGAACCATATCTCAAGTGCACCAAAGTTCCATCCGATGCCCATTTACTTTGGGACCTTCCGCTGCCTCTCTAATCAGCTGGAAACCAAGTACACGTTTCAATTGGGGTTAGTATTGGCGTTCTTGATTTCCCCTGATAGGACTTAATTGGGTGATAAATACCATCAGTGAAAATCCAATCGATCATCAGATGGATAGACGAAAGTGCAGTGATTCACAGATGACGTAACATGTCCCACGAGTGAAATGATGTTTACATATGTTCCCCGTAGCCCCCTAGCATCAAATGTAAGTCCTTGTAGAACGATTAACGTACTTGTTCGTTTTGTTTTACTGTGACTACTTTGATGTCCCTTACATTTTGGCTCAAGGACTTACATTTGTTTGTTTTATGCTTTGTTTTTTGTTTCCCCTCCGACCCTCAAGCTTGGGACTAAGTCATCCTGCCTGTTTAGGTAGCCCTCAGTGCCATCCATAGGTGCTTTGCATCCGACCACTGCCATCCTCTGGCACATTGCATCCGAATGTACAGTTTCAACATCCGGCATTGCCACCAATTGGCAATTGGCATCCGACCATCCATTCCATGCAGCTCAGCACTTAGCAAGATTCACATGCACCCTATGCATGCTCCGTATGAATTCCACGAAGTGGATATCTCTTACCAGGTCAATATGCTTGCGGTTTTATCTCTATCCAGCTTCTTTTTACTAAAGGTTGCGTTGTGCTTTCCATTTCATGACCTGGTACCATCAACTGATGGGTGATAAATACCATCAGTGAAAATCCAATCGATCATCAGATGGACGAAAGTGCAGTGATTCACAGATGACGTAACATGTCCCACGAGTGAAATGATGTTTACATATGTTCCCCGTAGCCCCCTAGCATCAAATGTAAGTCCTTATAGAACCTCCTTGTCTCTCAGCTTGTTTCCCAGCTTGTCTGCCGTCTTATTGCCCTTTGTTGGATGCTGTGTTCGCCTGCCGGAGTCTTGTCCTCGTCCTTGTCTCCCTGCTTGTGTCCCTTCTTGTCTCCCTTCTTGTTTCCCTTTCGAAGGCCTTTTCAGACTTGTCTCCCTGCATGTTTCCCTTCTTGTTTGCCTTTTCTGGATGATGTGTCCTACTTCTTGAGGCCTTCCTTGTTTCCCAGCTTGTCGCCTTTCTTGTGTCCCTTCTTAATTCCCTTTGTTGGATGCTGTGTCCGCCTTCCGGAGGCCTTCTCTTCCTTTTGCCTCAGCTTGTCTTCCAGCTTGTCTCCCTTTTTTACCTGTTCTGGTTTCCTTTCGTATGCTGCTGCGTCCGCCTTGCCAAGGCCTTGTCTCCCATGTTTTCCAGCTTGTCTTCCTTCTTGTCGCCCTTCTAGTTTCCAATTGTTGTTGGATGCTGCGTCCGCCTTCCCGAGGCCTTGTCTCCCTTGTCTTCCAGCTTGTGGGAATTCTTGTTTCTCTTTGTTGGATGCTGTGTGCGCCTTCCGGAGGTCTTGTCTTACTTGTCTTTCAGCTTGTCTTCTAGCTTGTCTCCTTTTTTCTTCCCTTTCTTTTTTCCTCTTTGTATGCTGCCGCCTCCGTGTTCCCAAGGCCTTGTCTCCCTTGTCTTCTGACTTTTCTTCCTTCTTGTCCCCCTTCTAGTTTACCTTTGTTGGATGCTGCGTCCGCCTTCGCGAGGCCTTGTCTCCCTTCTTGTCTCCCTTTTCTTGTCTCCCTTCTTGTTTCTCTTTCGGAAGCCCTGTCAGACTTGTCTCCCTGCCTTTTCTGGATGATGTGTCCGCCTTCCTGAGGCCTTGTCCCCTTTGTTTCCCAGCTTGTCTCCTTTCTTGTGTCCCTTCTTGTTTCCCTTTGTTGGATGCTGTGTCCGCCTTCCGGAGGTCTTGTCTTTCTTGTCTCTCAGCTTGTCTTCCAGCTTGTCTCCCCTTCTTTTTCCCCGTCTGGTTTCCCTTCGTATGCTGCTGCGTCCGCCTTCCCAAGGCCTTGTCTCCCTTGTTTTCCAGCTTGTCTTGCTTCTTGTCCCCCTTCTAGTTTCCCTTTGTTGTTGGATGCTGCGTCCGCCTTCCCGCTTCCCGAGGCCTTGTCTCCCCTGTCTCCCAGCTTGTCTCCCTTCTTGTTTCTCTTTGTTGGATGCTCTGTGCGCCTTCCGGAGGTCTTGTCTTCCTTGTCTTTCAGCTTGTCTTCTAGCTTGTCTTCCTTCTTCTTCCCTTTCTTTTTTCCTCGTCGTATGCTGCCGCCTCCGTGTTCCCAAGGCCTTGTCTCCCTTGTCTTCTGACTTTTCTTCCTTCTTGTCCCCCTTCTAGTTTCCCTTTGTTGGATGCTGCGTCCGCCTTCCCGAGGCCTTGTCTCCCTTGTCTCCCTTCTTGTCTCCCTTCTTGTCTCCCTTCTTGTTTCCCTTTCGGAGGCCTGGTCTGACTTGTCTCCCTTCATGTTACCCTTCTTGTTTGCCTTTTCTGGATGATGTGTCCGCCTTCCTGAGGCCTTGTCCCCCTTGTGTCCCAGCTTGTCGCCTTTCTTGTGTCCCTTCTTGTTTCTCTTTGTTGGATGTTTTGTCCGCTGTCCGGAGGTCTTGTCTTCCTTGTCTCTCGCTTGTTTTCCAGCTTGTCTCCCTTCTTTTTTCCCTTCTGGTTTCCCTTGGTCTTCCTTCTTGTCCTCTTCTTGTTTCCGTTTTTTGGATGCTGTGTCCGCCTTCCCGCGGCCTTGTATCTCTTGTCTCACTTCTTGTCTTCCTGCCTGTCTCCCTTTGTGTTTCCCTTCTTGTTCCGTGCTGGTGGATGTTGCGTCTGCCTTTCCAAGACCTTGTCTCCCTTCTTGTGTCCCTTCGTGTCTTCCTTCTTCATTTCCTTTTTTTCTGATATATACACACATTTCCTTCGTCATTTCCTTCTTCATTCATTTTTTCATTTCTCTCTTGTCTTCTGTCTTGTCTTCCTTTTTTTTGTTTGTTCTCTTTTTTTGCTTCCTTTTTGGTTGCTTTGTTTGCCCTGTCTCCAGGCGCAATGGTTTTCGCAATTCTTGGTGTGGTTATTTCATGATGATTTTATGTGCTTGGCCGTGTTCCCAAAACATTTTTGGTATTGAACCACTGTTTGGGGTCTACGGTGGTGTAATTGGGTGATGACAATGTGAGGTGATGATAATGTGAGGTGATGTGATGTTGTGGTAATATGAAATGGTCAGGACGTGGTCAGGATGTGGGGTGGTGTTAATGTGGGGTGGTGTGCGAAAGTGGTGATTTTGTGTGGTAATGTGAGGTGGTAATGATGAGGGGTGGTGACCCTAAGAAAATGCCAATTGGACTTAAAAACCTTTTGGGTAAATGCTATTGCACTTCATCGGTAACTCGGCGTTTCTCTCCCAAATTTGTTTTGATAAATCGTCCACTTCGACGTCCAGGTTTCTCTTGGGAAATTTGGACCCCGTCGCCGATGCTGATTTGATTGAAATGGTGGACATAGGGTTTAATTCCGTGTGTGACACATAAAAGGGGTTGCTTTGAACCTGGTTTTTGGCATTAGCCATGCGGGGGTCCGCGTTGTCTTGGTGGAAAATGAAAGTGTTAATTACAACACGGACCCCTGCCCCATCATCCTGTGGGAGTGAAACTGGACTCATACAAGTCATACAAGTCAAACTGTAAGGACATATTCAAACTTAATTTTTTCTCCACCTGGCACGTCTCAAAGTTGGCAGCGAGGAAATATGAACGAATTTAATATTAAATAAATATGAACTTCAACGATTTTCAACATGATACAATCCCAAAAAAAAACATGCGGCATGAAACGTTTAATTGGATTTATAGTTATTTTTGTGGTTCGAAACGACTCTGGTACATCGCCGTGGCTGTGCACTGTGCCTTGGTTGGGTAGGATCGGCCCTGTGTGAGACCTGTCCTTCACAGGGAAGGTAGAAATTGACGTTATAAAATCATTTTTTTCCCAGGATTTGAATGGTTGTGTGTTCAAAATTGAAACAGTTTTATGCAGGCAACCTTGAACCACGAAATTTTGAGTTTTTCAAAAACCATGGTTTCGCAGGTATGCACATCTTGGCCGTGTCCTTTTTTTTTGTACTTGAGTCCTTGAGGTTGGAACTTGAAAAAACATCAGCCCAGAAGGAGGCACATGGCAATCCAACTAGATCACATCACAGTACCATGCATTACTTTACTTTACGTTGCTGTGTGACGCTTTGTGTATTGTTTGTAACCTTCTATATCCAGCCGCTGCATGCAATCACAATTACAACCTCATGTCATCAAAAGGAGGTGCGCGACAACGTGCCATATCATTGTTGGGGGTTCGCCTTCCCGATCTAGTGATGGTAAACATGCCTAGTTGATTGATGTCACGTAGGGCTGAAGACAGGCGAAATGCTAGAGCGAATTTGGTTTACGCCTGTGTGGTCGTGATTTGGTTTCAGAACTATCCCCGCAATGGAGTAACAAAAAAAGGCAATGAAACGACCATTCTTATATCCCGTCTGGGGCCCTGGACCGGCCCAAAATTTAACCTCACTAGCAAAATGTCTATGAATCCTATCCAGGTGGTCTCTTTGGGTCATCCCCTGGTTTCCGGCTCACCTCAGCTCCTATATGTTGCTTTAAACATACTTATTATATCAAGGTCAAACCTTGGAATTCCAACCAAGGTCGGCACCCAAAAAAAGTAATCGGTACACATGTCAGACCCATTATATAATTTCATCTTGTTGCACCATCTGAAGGTAACCAACCGCAGGTAGGTCAGCTCCATGAATTTCATAAATTTGATATGTTTTTCACGCCCCAAGATTTCAGTCATGATGTCAGACTCTCAGGAATTCATTTTCGTGTCATTTTTGGGGACATGAAAGGGAACATGGAAAGGAAAAAATGTTTGTGTTTTTTCGGGTTTTCCAGAACTTTTGTTACAATGTTCCAAGTATAGAGTAATCTTCAGAAGGGATTGGTTTACCGACTTTTTGCAAAAGGAACCTGCGACCCCGCAGTTCTTTTTGCAAAACCTTGTAAAATGGCATTTGCTGAAAGTAAAGGATGTTCAAGATGAAATCCTTGGGTTTGACACGTGTAGTGTGGGGCAGTGGTCTAGGAAGGGCTGCAATTTATTCTATAATGAAATCATATCATTAAAAAGTGAACAATACACCAAAACAGCACCGTGTGCAAGATGAAATCCTGAGGTCTGAGGCTGAGATGTGTATCTTGTAGCAGTCCTTCAGGACAGGGTCCATTTTCGACCCAACAAACAGATGTCATGTAGTGAAATACGAAACCATCGGAATCCAAGGGCCATTTCAGCAAAAACCAACCATGGGAGTATCATACCAACTGTTAGCATGGGCATCGGAAAAATTCAATTGCTAGTAGTTATTCGCTGTAAATTGTTTTGTGATGTTTCTTGTGAAAGGGGTCGGGATGTGCAAGATGAACTCTTTGGGTCTGACGTGTGTATCTTGAGGCGTCGGTTCCGGAAGGGTTTTGCAATGAGCAATGCTATAAAACAAGTACAGTATTTAAAACAGGAATTCTGCATAACCCCGCCAAAAGGGCGCATAAGGGTAATCAATATTTGAACTTGCTGCAAATGCTTAACCAGTATTTGAACTCACTACACACCAATAAGAAATCTGTAATTGAATTCGCTGCCAAAGCGTAACCACTAATTGAACTCGCTGCCAATGTGTAATCAAAATACGTAACCAGTCATATTTGGAGTTCACAAAAAGGCGCGTGAGTTTCTTGGCTCACTGCGGGCATTCTCATGGCAGGCCTCAGGTTTGCAGATAACCTCACACTATCATCATATGTGGATGTTCACTTCCCTTGACTGTTGAGCCATTTAAGCTTCACCAATTTGCTCAAGATGACAGGACTGCTGTCACCGATGCTGAGGGCAACACACCCTTAGTTCTTTGGGCCAAGTCCAACCATGTCCAGGCACAACATGATTCCTTTGCTGTGTTTCAGTCAGTCTATTCACCAATGGTTTTGATTGATCTTGCATGGCGAACACACCTTCAACCCCCAAATGCCAAACCCCCAGAGTGAAACGGGAACCCTTGCTACGCATTCGAGAAGAACAGCGCCTCGATGTTCCATGATCAACTGATGGTGATCTTCCTGAACGCATCCCATTTTGGGGATTCTACAATAGCCAAGTTTTAGGCTTGACCAAGTTTGACCCAGACTCAAAGGGTAGGTCAAAGATTAGCATCAAAATGCCTCAACATCCTCTCAAGTTTGAAGACAAAATCTGGAGGTTCAACACAAACTGCAGAATTCAGATTGCTGTGTAATTCTTTCCTCCCATTGATGCTGAAACCTAAAAAGTGCAGGGCAATACAGCCTCGCCAACCGAATCGAAGAGAGCCATTTGTTGTTTGGTGAATCTCCTCTAAAGCATTTTCATTGTTCAGGCGGATTTGAACAATATCTTGCTTCAACCTGTTTGAACATTTATCCTGACATGTGAGCTGGGGTGGCAGGGTGAACAAAAATATGAGATGTGATGAAATACCAATAAACAAAAGAAAAAACAAAAAAGGACACTTTGTTTTTTGCCCGACACCGCCATGGATCATGTTGGCAGAAGATGATGTTTGTGTGTGTGTGTGTTTGACAAATTGTTTGTGTGTGTGTGTGTTTGACAAAATGATATACATATATGTATATATATATAATATATATATACATAATTGTTTCGAATAAATTTTGAATCAGAATATCTACGTGTTGGGAGTTTTTTTTTTGAGTAGAAGAGATCAAAAATCAAACAATGAGAACCAGAATGATAAATCACTGCCAGGAATTTCATGTCCTCCAGACGGATGAGGCAGTGACATCTCCTCGGAAAGGCGAGGGGCTGGCATGGCAATGCTGCAGCTGTAGTTTCTGGGTGTTTTTCCCGTGAAATTGTCCACCCAACCTGCACTACCATGCACTACCATGCACTACCCAGACCTTGCCATTTGAAAAACCATTTGGAGATCACTCAAGCGAAACTGTTGCTAGAACTGTTAGATATCTTTACAGAGTGTTGCACGATGCCTCCACTTGTTGACATTTCACGAAATTGTTGTCCATGATTGCCCGGCCAGGGTAGTTTGATTCAAGCGCAATGTTGACAACTACGACTACAACTGCAAAAAAACAGATCCATGAAATTTCCATGGAGAACGAATCTATCAACAATGCGAAATCTATTTCTCATTTTGGTACAGGTTGAATGCATCTCCACACCACAGGTTTGGATTGATCCTCTTAGTTCGAGATCGCCGATTTGCAGATGGGGGGCCATGCTGAAAAAACCGTGGGAAGCTCAAGAGGCTCACAGAGCTCTTCTTCAAGTGGTCTCTCTCCGGCTACCATAGCCGTGGGAAATCCACAGAGCTCTTCTGCAAGTCGGCTGCATGCTCCTCCACATGGCCATGGAAGTCCTTACCCAAATTCTGTAGTCAAGACTTCCCCTGAGAGAAGAGCAGGACAAGCCTGCCTGAGTCATGCAGGACGCAGTCCCACTCGAAGTTGCAGCAGTGGATCTCGGAAAAAGGAACCACGATCTCGAAGCAGGACTGCAGACAGGAATTGTTTGCCAAGCGAGATGAAGATGTCACGGGAGCGTCCAAAAACGGTCTCCAAACAGACCCCATTTAAGACATATGCTGGCTATGGTTTCGACCTCAAACAGTGTGCCAGCTTCAAGGAGGCAACCAATCTCTTCACCATGTCATTGGCTCCCTTGATTTCAGCATGATTTCTGTGCACTTTTTTCATCCCCGAAATCCCGTCTTCTCTTGATGATCTTGATATGAACTTGCAACGCTTCCCAGGCAGAGTAGGTATGAATAGTTTACAAACTGCTCGTGCATTGGTTGCTGAGGCGCCTTGTGGCACCACAGCCAGGCACGGGTCTTCCCGTGACCTACGACACTTCCCCGGTGAACGGTGGCCCAACGAAACCCGGTGGCGGCTTTCAATGCACTTTGCGAATTTCCAACTGCTGCGCTGAATTACTTTGGGGTAAACAAAGTGCTGAAGGACGGTGCTTTGTAGGGGAGATTCAACAATCAAGACGCTTGGCCGAGCTATCTGCAGCAGAGAAATTCTGGCAGGACGCAGATGTGCTGAAGAAAGCAGAAAACCTCCCACCTTCAAATCGGGAGGTGAAGAACCATAGGTCTTCCCTTGAGTACAAAAGTCGCCAACATGCCACCAACGAGGCGAAAAGAAGAAACCGCCTGGCTGAACAAAAGGCACAGAAGGCACAGAATGCCAGGTCAACGTCGTGAGCTTCGTGAGCTTTGGCTTGTTTGGCTTGGCCCGTCGTACCATATGCTCCATTCAAATCAGTGCGCTGTGATGCGCTGAGATGAGTGACTGCCTGGGAAAAGAACGAGTTCACTGCGCCAGCTGCAGCCAGGGTTTAAGTCCGACCCATGCGCGGTTTTGGTCTCATGAGTGTTTTCTGAAGTTTTTCCTGGTGAAGTGGATAGATGAGTACATGTGCCTCTGAGAGGAACACCTTTGAATTCCATTGCCTTTTATCTTGCATGGCTGCAGGCGAGAATACTATTGCCTTCATTGCAATTTAACCATTTTGCAAGGGGCTTTGGTTCTAGTTTGCGCCGAACGGTATAGGTCACAACCACAGTTCCTAAAATTAAAAGGCCAACCCGTCGATTTCAACTCAGGGTCTTGGGCCTCAGGCATACGACCCTGGGGAATTACTCGAATTGATCTTGCCAATAGCCAATAAATATAGTAAATGTGCAATCTTGAATGTCACCGCCCGTAATCTTGCAGATGACATCACAGAGCTAATAGATCCTCAAAACCCAATCAAAATGCCAAACGGTTTGGTGTGGTACCTCCGCTCCCATCTTAAAGATGGGATGGCATCAATATTCCGCCGATCCTTGTCGACAAGTGCTGGGATTTGATTTTTTCCTTGAGTCTTGATGTGCTTCAAAAGCTATGGCTTGTCATGTTCCTATCAGTGGAATTTTGTAGATACACTCCAGGCCCCACCTTAGCCCCTTCTTAAAGCCCCAAATCTGTAAGAGTGATCGAGCAAGGTTGAGGGAAATTAAGAGGATTTACTCAAGAAGCGGTCAAAAGCAGACATTCGGCATCAAAATCGTGCCCAGTAAATCTGAGTTACATGATGTTAGGTTGGTCCCTCAGGGGGTGAAATAGTCATCTTTGCAACTATGCTCAAACAAAACTGGGGATGAACTTACTTTATCTTTTTTGGAATAGCGGTGTCAATACCACATACGAGTGCCAATGCATGTCCGTTTCATTCGATTGAGTTTGGCATTTGTATTGGCTGGTGCCAAAATGATGTTGGCTAATGTTCAGCCATGTACATTTTTTTGAGATTTGAATTATTTTTGACGGATCCTGTGCATGTTTTGATTGGCCTAATGGTTTTGAATTTGTTTAGACTGCTTCGAAACTAGTTTAGATTGATTTTGTCTGACTTTTAGCTGGCTTTGTATGTTTCTGACTGATTTAGAGGTTTTCAGCAGGTTTTGATCCTTTCGAAAGAATGTGAAAAGATGCAAAATGACTTTGATCTTTTGATGTTTTGATGCTAAATGTTTCATTTGCTTCAAGATGGATTGGAATAGTTTGACGATGTTTGACGGACTTAGCTGAACTCCGTGTGGTGTTCTCCGCTTCTCCGCGTTGGGATGAAGGCCTACAGCGGCAACAAGCGACCTGTTAGGACTTCTAAAGGCTGGGTTCTCAGTTCGGGCAGGGGCCGATCCCAGATTTTGACAAAGGGCCTCAAGGGCACATCCCAGAGATTGAGAAAATTGCATCTCTTTCTTTCGTGTATCGCTGAAGATTCGTTCCGAGTTGATGTGGAACCAGTGGAAACCAATGACGCTCAGCGAGAAAGAGCTGTGCTCAGCGAGCCAGCACGGATGCGGATCTTCGAAGGCAGGGCGGGAAAACTCAAATGATGACTCAAATGGGATCAATAGGGATGACTGGGATGACTGTAAGTTACAAAAGTAGTCACAATAGTCTAAGTAGTCGTAGTCAAGGATGCAGCAAGGAATCCTTGACCGTTTTTGACGATGGGGCAAGCATGGACGAGCTGGAATTTTTGCGCTGCGTCATGGAGACTTCAAGATGCTTGCAGGCTGGGTTTGCCTATGACCTGTTCGATGATGAGGTTGCGAAGTGCAGCGGATCAGAGCCATCAATTGTGGAGCCATTGGCGGAAGTATGTGATGATATCTGCACTCCATTGACTGTACGTGGTCTGGACAGATTGGATCAGCTCATATTAACATATATACATATATAATATACATAAGATATACATACTTTGATATATGTTAATATCATGCGCCTAGAGCAACCAAGCGTCAAGAGCTTGACAAGTCCAGAGAGATACTTGAAGGAAGGAATTCGCAGGCTCACAGGCACCAGTGATTGGTGTATCATGATGATGTCCTGTATCAACATGTGCCATCGCAATGCACATCTCAACATCTCTGCAGGCTGGAAGCAGGATTCAACAAGGAGGTGCTTCAAAGGCGCTCGACAATGTGATGAAACCAGTGGGGGCCATATCAATCCATATGGTCTTGCAGTGTGTCGTTGCTGACTTAAATTTAAGCACATCACTGCAAAAAGCAGTGTGCTTATACAGTGGTATGTGACAATATATGACAATATAATATACCAAAGTTTTTCGGTGAAAGACGAAAAGAGGTGGCCATTTCGTGATTCCCAGTGTTTCAATCGAGCACAATATCGTGAGGCGACCTCTTTCTGGTGATGCCTTCACAAAGGATGAGCAGACAAGGCGAACACAACCACACTAAAGCCTTGCTCCGTTGCAGGGGAAGATTCATAGAGTAGCCCAGAAAAAAAATTGGACGGACAAGACGGCACAGAACTAAGGCGCATGAAGGCGCAGTTCTTGCTGCGGTGGAGAACTGAAGGCCTTCCAGTGGAGCGACTGCGAAAGTACAGCTCCCAGAGGTGTGCAATGATCCTATACGAGTATGCGAGACTTTTGTTTTGGTTCATTCTTGGGGAATCGCACAATGCTAGAACAGGCGGAGGGATTCACGGTGTCTTTATGAGTTTAGGTTGACAGAAGGCATCAGCACTCGATGTAAGTGATGTGCAGCAGTTTTTCAGACGCTAGTATAGACCCATGCAGGATGTTCTTGCGTAGTGCAGAAGTTTGGTGTGCCCAGATGTGCCCCAGACAACTTCAGCAATATCTGCACTGCACTTTGGCAGCAAGGCTCCTGGCTGCTGGCTAATTCTCCGTGTCCATGAGCGAGAAAGAGAGGTGCTGCCGATCCCTGGCCCACACTTCAGAGAAAGATATAGAAAGTGTAGCAGCACCCGGAAGTAGGGCTGGAGCTCCCAGAGACCTTGCACTTTGAATATCAAGGGTTGCCAAAGGTGAAACAAAGATGGGAAGATCTAAAACCACAGGAAACCTCGCGATGTCCTCGGGATTTTTTTTGCTTCCCTTGCAAGAGCCATCATGAGCTGGAACTGCATGAGAAGAAGCCGGCCGCGCTCTGAAAGCGCATACCGGTGGTTTGCCAGGTTGATGAGGGCTGGCTTGTCCGAGATGTCTGTTCGGAGGCCAGCAGATGGCATAGAGAAATCCGGGACGTGCTGAAAACGCACGCGCATGATATTGCACGCATACGTTCTTCCAATATTTCCAAATGATTCCAAATGTCATACTTGCTTGGTCGCTTTAAACAACAAATGGTATCCCTCAGAATGCTGATGTAAACAGTTCCAAAGGAAGTGAAAAATGCATGCAATCAATGATGTAGAGCCATCAGTCCTGTAGAACGGAGGTCTTTCCTGAGAATGAGTACAGTAGTGCGTATGAAAATGCCCTTTCCACATGGTTCGATCACTCCTTTCCTTCCTTGTTCCTGTCCACTGTCCATGACATATTCTATATGTCAATGTCATATATTTATGTGACTATGATGAATATCTAAGTGTCTCCATCTGCCTAGCGACATATCGATACTTCTACAGTCTATATGTAAAACTGTGTATATATATATATTATATTATATATATATTATATTATATTATATTATATATTATATATTTTTTTTTATTATATATTATATATTATATATTATATATTATATATTATATATTATATATTATATATTATATATTATATATTATATATTATATACTATATATTATCTATTATCTATTAAATATTATATATTATATATTATATTTTATATATTGTAGATTATAGATTATATATTATATATTATATATTATGTATGATATGATATATTATATTATATATTATATATTATATATTATTATATTATTATATTATTATATATTATATATTATATATTATATATTATATATTATATATTATATATTATATATTATATATTATATATTATATATTATATATTATATATTATATATTATATATTATATATTATATATTATATATGATATGATATATTATATATTATATATTATATATTATATTTTATATATTATATACTATATATTATATATTACATATTATTTATTACATATTATATACTATATATTGTATATTGTATATTATATATACTGTATATTATATATCACATACATATATATATATATACTGATTTATACTATATTATACATATATATATATATTGTATATCCACTATACAAATAACCGAGTCTTAGAATGTGGTAACTTAAGTGCATACATCCATCGAACAAGAAATGTGTGGTAAGCCTAAGATGTGCATCTTCTATTCCTCGACAAGACCGGGTCATGTTTTCACTCAGGCCTGAGGAAAAGGAATGCAAGATCCAAGTGGTTGTTCTCTCATTGCATTACATTACATTAAATTTACATTTGCATTACATATTTTGACTTTATAAATATTAGATTAGATCACATTAGATTGCACTAAATTAGACTAGCTTGCGTTGGATTAGATTCCATTTACGTTAGAGTGCATTAGATTAGTTTACAGTGGATTGCATTACATTGCGGCGCATTACACTCACAACACGGACGGTGAATATTGTGTGTGTGCGCGTGGGCATGCGAACGCGTGGTCACAGATGAAACCCAGCGGGATGGACGCCGGGGGGGGTACACATTCGACATGATTAATCATGTGCAACCAAGGGGGCCCCAAAACCAGTTCGGCATGAAAATCATGCGAGCTGCATCCAGTCTCCCCCCAACACCTTGCTAAAGCAAATCCAACTGCTTTCGTGATTAGCTCAAAATGGACCTCAAAATGGTGCCTTGCCGCTGCAGAGAAATGCACGTCACGTCCCTTCTTCAAAATCGGTGGAGTTTTCGATTTGAACAAATGTTGATTCTGTCAAAGGGTGAAGGATCTAAGAGCAAACTTGTCTCTGATGATCTAAATTAGGAGCCAAAAACTCTGCTGTGGGCACGGGCAAAAGCTGGATTCGAGGCTGGTCCAAGTCGGATCTGAGGGCAGGACTGGTAGAGATGCAAGGCCAGCAAATCCACATGGAGCGCCATTTGCCCAGCGTTGGGAGCGACATGGAGCAGCCAAATCCAGCCTTGACCGGGACTCCAAAGAAGGCCGGTGACACAGTTGACACAGTTGACGCAGTTGACACATGTCATGTTGTCATGCTTCAATGAACTTCAATGCAGTGTCCTTCTCGCCCAGATTCTTTCCTCCATGTGTCCATCATCTTTCTGATCTTTCTGCTACTTTAGTCGAAAAGTCCCATATTTTGCCAAGGATTGAAGATCTCGTCTGTGTTGTTCAAGGATGCGACATCCAGAAGTATCATCCTGATTCAGAACTACAGCCGTCTCGGCCCTTGCAGTCCTCTCAACTTCCTCATCAGAATCTTCACCTCCAATGAGACGCCTCATTGCAACGGGAGTCTTGGCCAAGCGAGGCACCGAGGCACCACATGCCAGTAAACACTTTTTTTTACAGTTTCTTGGCAAAGCTGGCGCGACCTTTCGGAGTGCAAGAGTACGGTACGCGACATCCGAAGAACAACATGACTGCAATCGCGCGACCAGCTCTTTGCGAGAGAGGCCTGGCAAACTGCAAACCTGTCTTTCATATTCCTTCATCTCATGTCTACATTATGGGTACAGATCTATATGTCTCTATCACCATCATGTCAAGACCTGCCTCAGCCAGGCTGAGGGGTGAAAAACGGGCGAGGGCAGGTCAACCCAAACCCCCCATTTCAGTGAATTGAGGCCAATTGGAAGTCACTGCCGAGCACGTGCCATGGATGCAATGCGGTGGATGTGTCCAAAGGTTTTGTCATCACATAATCCGCAACCGCTTGAGGCACAGATTGCCTTGCGAGGAGTAACAAGACGACTGGAGGAGCGATTTCCTGACTGCTTGGAGTAGTTTTCCAAATGGTCTATTTACTGGTGCTTAGGAGGCAATGGGCGAATGGTATGATGTTTATTAATTATCATGGATCATTCCGCAAACCCTACTAAGCACCATCAAGTCAATCCATCATGTGGGGAATCTACCTGGCTGAAAGCTCCAGGATATGAAAGACGTTGGGATCTCATGGCTCAGCAGCGCGGACGAGGTGCAGCGGATTGTAGCGCCCAAAATGTTGGCGATTATCATATTTCATTGTGGGAATCCGAAAAAACAACCAATATAATGGAATAGCTGAGGGTTTTGTAGTGTACTGGCATTATCCATTAAAGACGCTTTTGCATAGATACGCGGACCATGATGCATTCAAGAGATGCAAAGCACCGACCTTTGTTTCTGGGATTGTCTTCCCAGGAGAAGAAGCTCTCGTCTGAGAACGACGAGTTGGCTGAAGAGGTCAAGGAGTTGCAAGCAATTATTCAAAGTCTCTCAGCTGCAGCTAGCGGGACACACACAGAAAAAAAGCTGCATGGCACCGTGCACCACAACGCTGGCTGTATCTATCTCTGAACCTTTGTGAGAGATGATGAAAACTGATGACTCTTCACAAATCATGCGACAAGTCATTGAGTTTGCTGAGTCGCAGTTCCATTCCAAGGGAAAGACAAGCAAATTCGCCAGCTCACTTCGGATTTGGAGGTTTGTTGGCTGCAGCTCAAGTTCCACGAATTGGAACACAGGCTTCCCCTCTGGTTGATGAGTTTGATTCAGCCAAAGAGGCGTGCGCCATTTCATGGCTCAGCAGCAGCTCGGACGAGGTGCAGCGGATTGTAGCGCCGGAAATGTTGGCGATTATCTCTGATGATCATATTTCATTGTGTGAATCCGAAAAAAACAACCAATGTAATGGAATAGCTGAGGGTCTTGTAGTCTTGTAGTGTACTGGCAGTAGTACTGGCGTTATCCATTTAAGACGCTTTTGCATAGATACGCGGACCATGATGCATTGAAGCCAGCAGGGATTGTTTCATACCATACCCACTCTTGGGGTAGATATGATTGCTGGTGACATGCTAAATTTTCCTGCCCTTTACGCCCTCATCATGTTTATTGGGCAATACCCATTTAAGCACCATTTTTGCTGATTTACTGTAAACCTCATTGAATGGAGCTGGGAACGTGTCAAGCCAAACAAAAGAAGTTAAAGATCTAAAGCCACACTTCCCCAACTACTTCACGGACTCTTATAGATGAACATTTTGACGGCACCAGACTCGTCTTTTTCCTCACTTGTTTTTGTTGTGTTTCTTGGAACTGAACGTCGCAGGATGAGGACGACTCCAATGATGCCAATCAGGAGGAGGATTCTGAAGAAGAGGACTGTCCGAATTGACAACGGACAATGGAAACATTCAGAGATATCTATTCATCACAGTATGTTGTCATAGGTATCCAAGTTTTGTGCAAGTTTGACCAGCTGTAGAAACTGGAGAGAAACCAAAACCACGCTACATGGTTTGGGCTTGTACATGAAGGGTCATTTTTTTTGTGACAGGTTTTGGATTTTTTTTGGGTCTCCTGGTTCTCCGCTTCTCTGCTTTTGTGCTTTTCTGCTTCTTTGCTTTTCTGCTTCTCTGCTTTTCTGCTTGTGCTTTTCTGCTTCTCTGCTTTTCTGCTTCTTTGCTTTTCCGCTTTTCGCTTTTCCTGCTTCTCTGCTTTTCTGCTTTTCTGCTTTTCTGCTTCTTTGTTTTCCGCTTTTCGCTTTTCCTGCTTCTCTGCTTTTTCTGCGTTTCTGCTTCTGTGCATTTCTTTTTTTTCTTTTTCTACAGTTATGCGTTTTTGCTGATCTACTTCTTCTTGCTCCTCTGCTTCCTTTCTTTACTGTCTCTTTGCTTTTCTTGTTCTTTTGCTTCATTCTCTCTTGTTTGTATCCTAAATGAAACCCCCCTAGATGAAACCCGACATGACATCCTCAATGAAACCATATGTGAACCCCAAAAAAACACCCTACATGAAACCATATGTGAAACTTTAATTAACACCCTACATGAAACCCTGAGTGAAACCCTAAATGAAACCCCTCAATGAACCCCTACAGAGACCCTAATAAAACCGTACATGAAACCCTGAATGAAACCCTTAATGAAACTTTAAAAGAACACCTAAACAAGCCCTACCAAAACACTAAAGAAACCTTGAAGGAAACCCTAGATGAACCTTAAATGAAACCCTAGATGACCCCCTAAAGAAACCCTAATAAAACCTTAAAGAAACCCTGAATGAAACCCTAGATGAAACCTTATCGAAGGAAGTTTAGAAGCTAAACCTTCCGACAATATGGACAGATGGAAAAGCACAGCCATGAAGAAAGTCAGAAGATGAAGAAAGTCAGAAGAGNGAAGGAAGTTTAGAAGCTAAACCTTCCGACAATATGGACAGATGGAAAAGCACAGCCATGAAGAAAGTCAGAAGATGAAGAAAGTCAGAAGAGAGAAGACAAGAGATGAGAAAGTCAGAAGAGAAGAGATGCAGGTGCACGAAAAGGTAGGAAAGTCGCGAAACACTGTGTTTTCCCAATGTTTTGTGGCTCCGGAGGGTCGAAAAATAGGCTCGCTAAAGCGACGGGTGCGGAGACATCTCGGCAGATGAGAGATGAAAAACTGCACGCCGTTGTGGCGCGAAGCACATTTGGAAATAAAAAGGGTTAAAATCATTTAAAAACTGTCGGGTTCGGACCACTTTTGGAAGTCAAGATGTGGAAAAAGTGCACGGCGTTGCGGCGCGAAGCACATTTGGAAGTGAAACGTGGCAAAGCACACCATTCTCGGAGGACTTTTGGAAGTTGAGATGTGGAAAAAAGCACGCCGTTGTGGCGCGAAGCACATTTAGAAGCAAAAAGAGTTAAAAACTGTCACGTTCGGACAACTTTTGGAAGTTGACATGTCGAAAAAGTGCACGGCGTTGTGGCGCGAAGCACATTTGAAAGTGAAAAGCGTTAAAAACTGTCAGCTTCGGGCCACTTTTGGAAGTTGAGATGTCGAAAAAGTGCACGGCGCTGTGGCGCGAAGCACATTTAGAAGTGAAAATCGTAAAAAACGGAGTGTCTCGGAGCATTTTTTGAGGATTCGATGACGATTCGATGTCGAAAAAGTGCACGCCGTTGTGGTGCGAAGCACATTTCCAAGTCAAAAGTGTTAGAAACTGAGGGTTTCGGGTGAATTTTTGAAGTTTGGATGTGACTCTATACACTACAACTGCAACTACAAGTACAAATACAACTACCACAACAACAGCAACAACAACAAGAAGAAGAAGAAGAAGAACAACAACAACAACAACAACAACAACAACAACTACTACTACTACTACAACTACAACTACCACAACAACAACTACAACTACAACAACAACTACAACAACAACTTTAACTACATGACAACTACAGCTACAACAACAACTACAACAACAACTTCAACTACATGACAACTACAACTACAACAACTACAACAACTAGAACAACTACAACTACTACAACAACTACAACTACTGCAGCTACAACTACAACAACTACAACTTCAACCACAACTTTAACTCCATGACAACTACAACTACAACAACTACAACAGCTACAACAACTACAACCAGAACCACCACTACCAGTACAACTACAACAACTACAACTACAACTTCAACTCCATGTTAACTACAACTACAACAACTACAGCAACTACAACAACTACAACACTTACAACAACTACAACTACAACTACAACAACTACAACTACACTACACTGCACTGCGCTACAAATACAATTACAACTACAACTGCATTACAGCTACAAGTACAACCACAAATACAATTACAACTACAACTGCATTACAGCTACAAGTACAACCACAACTACATCTACAACTACAACCACAACTGCAGGGTTCGCTCTGCCATCCATCAGTCACAGCAACCAACCTCTCCTATAGGTTTTCCATTTTTGAAACTTCCGCCACCGCCTTGTGCGGTACTACTGGTATGAAACCCTAAGTGAAACCCTTTTTGAAACCCTGCATGACATCTTGAATGAAACCATATGTGAAACCCCGCTTTTTAGAGAGGAGTCCTGTTGCCCAAGAGAGCCACAAGGGATCTGCAGTGGCGAAATGGGCCAAAAGATGGGTTTTCTTGCGTTTGCCCATTTTAAATTGAGAACCCAATGGCGGTCAGATCACCCATGCAGCTGAAGTCCAGAGATTTGCTGGGTACGGAAGTGAATTTCAGGCTCAAGTGATGCACTTTGGTACATCCCACCTTGATAGCGATTTGAATTGGTATTGTTGCGCAGGTAGACGCTTATATATGCATCGTATCTATCAATCCATTTTCCTCATCTATCTCGTCTCGGTCTGATGACGCAGCTGCTGAGCACCGTGCAGCACTGAGAGTTTTCAGAATTTGATCCAGCTTGACACACTTCTTGGATACACCGCCATAGTTGCGGGGTTTACATCGCAACTTACAGTGGTCATTAAGGTGGCGAAACCCCACAAAAAAACTGAACTGCACCCCCGGTTTGTACCTTGAGTGTAAATTCCATTGAACGTGTAAGAGACACCATGGCTCTTGCACAACCGTCCTCGTCCTCATCATCAGCTTGAATTTTACATTTGGCGGAGGTTTTCTTGATGTGGTATGGAATGGTTATAGGGGCGTATGGAGTGTAGAGACCGTCTTTAGGTAGTATAGGGGTACTTCATAGGTATGATATGGAAGCATGTGTGGTAAATCAATAGTATGCAGGAAACTTACGTTAAACACTTGTAGTGCTGTGGGAGTATATAGGTAGTAAATAAGAAGTAGATATGTAGCATATATATATATATATATATGTGGTTATAGGTAGTACGTAGGTACTTTGAGGGAGTATGTGTACTACGTAGATCGTCTAAAAGGTCTAAAAGGTAGCATATACATAGTAAAGAAGAGGCTGGAAGTCAGAAATGATGCAAATAGCTTGCAAATACGAGGCTGGGCCTCAGAAATGCTGCAAATAGCTTGCAGATACGAGGCTGGGCCTAAGAAATGCTGCAAATAGCTTGCAAATACGAGGCTTGACCTCAGAAATGCTGCAAATAGCTTGCGAATAGAAGGGCCGGGGGTGCTACCTGGGGACCCATACCATGGGGGGGGGTAGGAACACGGAACACGAGACCATACATACACACATACATACATACATACATACATACATAGATATATATACATATATACATAGATAGATATATATATATATATATACATAGATATATATATATATATTATATATATATATATATAATCAGCGCCCCACCATGACCCGCAACTATTGATATAAGATGGGGGGGCTGAGCTACTGAAGAGGACAATGTTGTGCAATATTAAGAATATGCCAAACAACTATGAACAACAGAGTATAACATGGAATTCAGCACATGGACCATATACATATGAGACCTACTGCAACGAACAGATGTATGGTGGCACAATCAATGAACAAAGGAGTCACCGAACAAGTTGCTACATCAAGTGGTTCATGAAGTCAATTTGTTGTTGTGTTTTTCTGTTTTTCTTCATCTTTTGCAATTGCCAATTACCAGAGACGAACTGCAGGGGACAAGGCACGGATCCATTTTTTTGCCATCAACAACGAGTCCTCTGCTTCAGGATGAACCTGGCGTACTTCCCAACCTTCCAAAAATGCATCCTGATCACCGCTACAGGCAGCTGGGTGGATTCTCTTCTCACCATATTCCATTTGTTCCCTGGTAGGTTTGATTGATCTGAACATGTTTGGTCAACCTGGGATGGCTATTCTGATATTCTACTACTTTTGCTCGAAATCAGGCTGTATACTAAGCAACTATATAGGCTATATACTAATCAGCAATTTTTTGCAGGGTGTGCCCTAGGATCATCCATGATATTGTACCCTGTCCATTTGCTGCCTGACAGGCAGACGGTTGAAATGCGTCGGACGAATTTCTCTGTTGAGGGCTCAGGGGCAAACGCCTTGATATGTTTGGCAATATGGATATGGTGCATAGCGACCAGTGGGACACCTGGAAATATGAAGTGAATATCATCTATAACAACATTCTGTTTTTTTTTTCAACTTTTGGTGGTTTCTATACGCTCCAAATTTGATGATTAATTATCACGTCCCAAACATCACGATAGAATTCAGATGCAATGATATCAGGATGCTTCATGTTTTCCATGACCACCGTATTTCACCTGGTGAACATTAGTGAACTATATCCTGTAATTCAGCCATGGCCAGGTCCAACCAGACTCAATGGTCTATTCCCTGGTTTGAGGTCAGCCCTGGAATGGATTGAAACGGTCACCACAAACCCCATGGGATTGGCCACTTTGAACTGCCAGGTGCCAACCCCATCAAAAATCATTATGGTTTCATCATGTCTCATCCCCATTTCTATCCATGTCTGGTTGTGAACTCTTTGTTTTGTTGGGTGAAATTCGTTGAAATTCTCCATTTGGAGCTACCCAAGCCCAAGCATCCCTGAGTCCTTGCCCTCCCGGCTTCAGAGGTTGGAGATATCCTGGAGGAGTTGTCGATCCAGTGCCAATGTCATGGTTGGAGCAAGGCTTAAAGATACGTCAGTACCCTCCATTCAACATGGCTGGCGGGGAAGTCCCCTATACAGAAGTGATTAAGTGGAGGTTTTCGTGACATCACCTGGTATCGTGTGATAAGCACATACAGGTTCCAAATGGTTCCAATGTCTTGAACATTTTGCTGCTGGAACCCATAGCCTTCCCAGCCCAGGTACACGGGACCCACCTATGACCTGCTGCGAAAGTGTGGGGGCCAAGTGCATGGGCGGACAAGATCGGACAAGATATATTTGGCTTGTGGTTTCCTGTGGTGTTTTCCTACCACCCACCTTGGTCACAAGAATTTCAATGTTGGGTGATGATGGTGATGTTAAGTGACAATTTCCCAAAGGGTGTTCCGCCCCCTGTTTAACGCTAGGAACTGCTGTCACTTTGCAGACGACTTCTGCCGGCGACTGGGTCCGGGGGCTCAGTTGGTTGCTTCTGGCATTTGGCAAGCAACAACCATGGGAGAGTGCTTTTGCCAAAATAGATCATGCTTTTCCTCTTTTTTTATGAATTCAGCTATGTGGGACTCAAACAACAATATAAATCATACTTCCAAAACTAAATCAGGGTTCCTAGACGTTTCTAGTAGGTTGGTATTTATTATTGCAGCAGGGGGATGGGATTACATGCAATGCCTGGAAAACCATGACAATGAAAACCCATCAAACGTGTCGAAAGTTTGGACTTGGGAGATGCTTTGGCAGATGGATATGGGGAAACTGACACATAGGTTGCTTTGGCATTGTACTTTATATGGTAACGGCATGTATTGAACTGCGCTTGTGACGCAGTTTGTAACATAGGTATGTCTCAACTTGGCCGCCAGGAAGGCTCAAAGGTGTTTGAGGCCCAGGTTTCCAGATAAACCGGTCCGCGCAGCCATGCACCAAACACATGAGACACCTTACAACTCTTGAACCTTACGACAACATACTTGGAAAAGGAACAAAAAGGATAATCATCGGATAGTCCTCCGCTCGCAACTGTTTATTTGAAGATAGGGACAGGGATCCAAATGAAGATCTTTTGACATCATGGGAAAACACCATGGCCAGGAGCTGGCGGTATCCCTGCCTGGGTTCGGAGCCTGAGCAAAATAGGCTCCGAGACGGTAGCAGTTTCATGACTTTCTGGTGGACGTGGGCGTTTTTTTTGATTCCATCCTATTTGAGTTTGTTATTCCCAGCTCTTTGGTGGTTTGATTCCAGGAGATTCTGAATCTGATTAGGTTTGTTCATGTTTGTTCTATTCCCATCCTGTTTGGGTTCAAATTAGTTAGTCTAGATGCGATACACACACACACTGTATATATATATATACATATATCACATAATTATATATATATATATCATATGTGACTGATTTGCTACTGGTTGAATCGTTGGCCACTCGCCCCTGAACGACGTAAACGTCCCGCCGTCGGTCCCACCAGATCCGTCGAGGTCTATCGACTCGCCAGAATCGCCTCACGGATCGAAAGCCTTCTGCAGGTGGAAATGGATCCAATCGGATCCAAATGCGTTGTTTTTGTTCCCACAATTTCATACGAAATGCAAGATAAATCGGTATAGATAGATAGATAGATAGATAGATAGGATAAGATAAGATAAGATAAGATAAGAAAAGATAAGATAAGATAAGATAGATAGATAGATAGATAGATAGATAGATAGATAGATAAGAAAAGATAAGATAAGATAAGATAAGCTCAGATAGAAAAGAAAAGATAAGATAAGATAAGAAAAGATAAGATAAGATAGATAGATAGATAGATTAGTTAGATAAGATAGATAGATTAGATAAGATAGATAGATAGATAGATAGATAGATAGATAGATAGATAGATAGATAGATAGATAGATAGATAGATTAGATTAGATTAGATTAGATTAGATTAGATTAGATAGATAGATAGATAAGATAGATAGATAGATAGATTAGATAAGATAGATAGATAGGATAGATAGATAGATAATATAGATAGATTAGATAAGATAGATAGATTAGATAAGATAGATAGATAGAAAGATAAGGTAGATAGATTAGGTAAGATAGATAGATTAGATAAGATAGATAGATAGAAAGATAAGATAGAAAGATAAGATAGATAGATTAGGTAAGATAGATAGTTTAGATAAGATAGATTGGATAAGATAGATCGATTAGATAGGTAGATAAGATAGATTAGATAGATAGATAGATAGATGGATAGATAGATAGAAAGCTAGATAGATAGATAGATAGATAGATAAGATAGATAGATAGATAGATAGATAGATAGATAGATAGATAGATAAGATTAGATTAGATTAGATTAGATTAGATTAGATAGATTAGATAGATTAGATAGATAGATAGATGGATAGATAGATAGATAGAAAGCTAGATAGATAGATAGATAGATAAGATAGATAGATAGATAGATAGATAAGATAAGATTAGATTAGATTAGATTAGATTAGATAGATTAGATAGATTAGATAGATAGATAGATAGATAGATAAGATAAGATAAGATTAGATTAGATAAGATTAGATAAGATTAGATTAGATTAGATAGATTAGATAGATTAGATTAGATAGATAGATAGATAGATAGATAGATAGATAGGTGATAGATAGATAGATAGATAGATAGATAGATAGATAGATAGATAGATAGATAGATAGATTAGATAGATAAGATAGATAGATTAGATAAGATAGATAGATAAGATAGATAAGATAGATAAGATAGATAAGATAGACAGACAGACAAACAAACAAACAGACAGACAGACAGACAGACAGACAGACAGATAGATAGATAGATAGATAGATAGATATGTATGATATAGGTGTATAATGTCTAGATTATAGATTATAAATTGATGAGTTAATAATGGACAATGAATGGATGAATGGATGGATAAATGGATGAATGGATGGATGGATGGATGGATGAATGCATGGATGGATGGATGAATGGATGAATGATGAATGGATGAATGATGAATGGATGGATGGATAGATGAATGAATTGATGGATGGATGGATGGGTGGGTGGGTGGGTGGATGAATGGATGGATAAGATGTAGGATAGTGATAGATTGATATTTTGCCATCCACGAATCAAGTTGCAGGGTGGGTTGGGATGGACAAGGCAGCGCAACGAATTCGAACGGGCTAACAGCGGCCGTTTCAGGCCTAGCATTGCCTCATCCTCAGTTTGAGCACTCACGAGTTTCGGTGCCGTAGGCAGCAAGATGGTGGGTGTTTGATGCATCAAAGGGTTGATTGGAATAGTAAAGGATGAGCTGATGCACCCTTTTAGAGTTCTGAGGGAAGCTGAAAGAGGTATATTTGGAGACTTTATGTGCACGTCTCAGAGACACGGAGGTTTTTGGCGCCCTATCCATCCCCTAAAGTTGCCCTAAAGATCATCTTTGGGGGTTATTTATTGAGTTATCCCATTGTAGCAACATGATATATGCACAAATGATTGGTTGTACACCCCCTATTTCATAGTCAACTATGGCTACAAAGAGCGTATAAAACCAACCAAGTGGTGGATTAAATCACCAGTTACGGCCATGTCAGAGCCGTTTAGTGCCTATCGACCCCGTGAATGTGTGACTTGTTCTCCATGCCGCAGCGAGGCAGGCGCCCCAAGCTGCAAAGCAGACGACTGGGGACCCCTGCCGGAGACGAAAAAGGCTGCATGAGCACACAGCCGATGCATCAATGGTACTGTCTATCGGTATATCATGGTATATCGGTATGTCAGATGAGGATAGATGAGTATATACGATATATGAATGGCTTTGGCAAGCTGCCATTGTAGATGGCATAAGATAAGGGGTGTGTGAATGGGATGATTTCGGTGGGCATAATCCAACAGTCCCTTCTCTCAAAAGGAAGTGGAGAGAAGTCCAGTGATGCCATCGACATGAGAAGCCCTGGGGTATACCACTGGCAAGGGGATGTCTTGTTCCATCTCAGGTTTAAGTTTGCAACATTTCTCACACACACACACACACCCGAAAAATAACAACATACTATATAACAGAGTCAGAGATACCATTTTCCACAGGGGACTCAGCCACCATCAGTTTTTCACCCGGAGAACGGACTCTTCAGAGACGCTCCACTTGGCAGTTCTCCTGGCTCAGACGTAGACATGAAGAGTTGCAGAAACACTAGCGTTGCGGTTGTGGGTGTTATCCTTATTTCATAGTCATTGACCCCCTCACAAAGCAACAAGTTTTTGAAGATCAATGCTGAAATAAAGTGACTGGCTTATGCTGGGATCAGGAGCTCCTGGTGGGCTCGAGGAACTTGGTAGGAACAATTGTTCTGGGCCAAACTTTCCGGACAAGCGGCGTCTCTTGGCGCCGGGGGGATCACTGCGTTCTGAGTCAGCCGTGAATGCAAGTTCTTGAACTTGTATGCTACACGAAATGGCCTTACCAATTCTACGTCCAAAGACAGCAGTGTACATCTCTGTGTATCGTGTGACTGAAATCCTACCCAGTTTGGGTACATGGCATGACCCTGCGGTGACATCATGTTGATGAGACACCACACACTGAAATTGTTCCAATGATCTCCACAAGATCCTAGGATTTGGGTACACTTACGCAGTGGCTCATGGCTTTCGGGATGTTGAAGTCTACCTGCAGTGCACATGTCACACAAGGCTTTCAAAGTACTTTGGGCAATATTTTGCATCTCCCGTTGATGGACCAAATCAGAACCCTGAGGTTGTTCTAAGTGAAAATGGCACATGGGGCCACGCCAATCTTGCAGTCGGAACAAGGCATCACACAGCCACAAATGAACGCTTTCCCCTTTCCGATTTTCCAAAATGCGATGTTCCAGTTCAGTGGATTTGCACATATTCAGTCGATTCCAAGCACTCCATGGACCACATCTTGGGGATGTCCATATGTGGTGCGGTCTATGGACCCAGAGGATATCATACAGGCGACTTCGTCCTGAAAATGGTGACAAGTCCCCTGTCGGAGCCCAAAACGAATGGACCGAAGTCCCAACGCTTGACATTGATGTGTGAGTTGGCTGTCAGCGGCACAATACACTTCCAAGACATCAGAACGACACTGGGAAAAATGCTTCTTCATCTCGGACAATGACATGTGAGGAGCCTTTTTCTGGAAGTATTCCCACATTTCATTATGGACCCAGTTGTGTTGTATGTCTTGAGCATGCACGATGTCCAAAAAGTATTGAGGATCTAACACTTCATCCGGTTGTGATGACAGCATCTGTTGGCCGGCTGCATCACACATCCATGGTCTGAGAGTATCGCCATGCTTGCCGCGATCTACGGCGGAACATTGGACGTCATTGCGGCCTATGTCAGAAGATATTGAGCTGTTGTGTGATCTGGGCCAAGGCGTTCTCCATCGATGACAGGCGACGCCGATTGTCGGCAATTTCCTCTCGGGTCTCCAGATTCGGTTCCTCGTGCATCACATCCCATGGGGTCTCCTCCTCCGACCACGAAGCCGGGCTGCTGGTGCCCGTCGGCATCTTGGGCATGGACTTGTTGGATTTGGCCTTCAGATGCAGGCCCTTGCTCTCTGGGATGGGAGGAGTTATCTCGGATTCCAACTCCTTGCGTTCCACATACAGTGACAGGAAATACAGGAAGGCCTGGTGAGCTTCCTTCTGACTTTCCTTAGCTCTCACGGCAAGCGTCTTCACGAAACGTTCTCCCTTCCTCTCATTCTCTTGGATGTGGGCAGCTTGGACCCTCGCCATGTACCTCATCACATCCTCACCTTCTTCCTGCACGATCTCCACCTCGTCTGAGATCCAAGTACGTAGAGGTGTTAGAGTTCCTGGAGGTTTCGTTCCGGATGCAGATGCCGCGATTGGTCTCGCTTCTGCCCATCCACAACCCTCTTCATGAACCCTTCCAGCTGCCTTGCTGGTCACCATTGGTGGACCCCTTCTTGGTGATGATCGTCTACCCCTATCCCTTGACCGGCTCCTCCAATCATATCCTCTTCCTCGATCATCTTCTCGTCGGATCACGATGACCTTCACGGCGATCGCGCCCCAGTGCTCGTTGATCATGACCTCCATAGCCCTTCTGTTCAATTCTGGGTGCTTCCCAACCCAGATTGTAGCGGTCCCGTTGATGAGCCTGAAATTCCCATTCTGCAATTGGCTCTGAGGACCAAGGACCAGGCACACTCAGCATCAACCGCTTCGCGTACCCTCGGGCCATCATCAACGGAGGATTGAAGGCTGGGAAGAACAAGCACCCCAGGTACAGCAAAAAGTTCCATAGAACCTTGACTGCCATAGTGAAGACGAAGCATATGCACGAGCCACTCGATCACCATGTTGGGGTGGGGGCGCTGGAAGAACTCCATGGTGCCGCCGGTCGCGGAAAAAAGGCTTCCCAACCCTACAATTCCCACCATCAATGCAACCTATCAGGGTGGCATGTCTTTTCCAGATGGGTGGTGTCTTGACCAAAATCCCATGAACCATCAATTCCTGTTGATCCTGGGCATCATCGTCATGCCATTGCTCAGAGCTGAGCCACACTGTGGCGCTTGGTCACATGAAACCCATCCTTCCACATGACTCCTCCCACAGCTGACGATCGACACCTTCAGACCGCCCTGGCCCAACCCGAACGACCCTTCTTCCCCGACGCCCTTTCCGTCGACGTCGGACCGTCGCCATGTCCGCGCACTCGCAGCGCGAAACCTGGCCATCCCGTCGGAGTCATTCGTCTCCACGTTGACAACCCCATCACTGGTGTCGCCCCTGTCCATGTCGGGATCCAACCACTGTGATTGGCCTTGAAAAATCCCATAGTGAGCAACCCTATCCATGTTGTCCACCCTGTCCATCTATAGAGTCCAACAATCGGACTCCCAAAACTTGTTGGTAGGCCACCGATTCACCGGTGCCTGCCCTGTCCGATATGGAGCCCAACTGGTTCACTGATGGGACCCCCAAAACTCGTTGGTGAACACCTGATTCCTTGGTGCCCGCCCTTTTCAATTCGGAGCCCAAACCCTCCATGGGTGGGACCAACAACGCCTTCAACAACGGATGAAATTCAACATCTTCACAAAAACGAACCCCTCTCACACGCGGGTGTCGGGTCAGGTCTCATGACTTAAACTCAAAACCCTTCTGTAGATCCCGTTGATCCTCTTCCGTCCAGATGTCTCGTTCGGACATCCCCTGTACTTCGGCTATCGTCATCCTTCAAGCCCTGTGGTGACTTGAATCCCGCATGACTCACCATCACAACAGTCTCTTCAAGACCCGTAAGCACTTTACCGCGTCTTCCCAGATCTCTGGTGGACACCCTGCAGATTCCCCTTCGGGATCCCCTCTTCCCTGAGTCACCTTGTTCTCCTGCTCAAGACCCTGTAGTGGTTCAGCCACTGCTCGAACCTCTATCTCTGGAACAGTCTTCACCCCTTGACTCCCCCCACCCTGATGTTCTTCACCAGCGTGATCCCTGGAGATATCTACTCGGAGCTCTTTGTTGACGAAGTCCCAGAAACGATTCCATTGTGCCGCCACTGAGATGACCTTGGCGAGGAAATCCGCGATAAGCTGCACTCCTGGAAGATGTCTGATCAACCATCTACCCTCCTTCAACTTCTCCCGAAGGAAGTTGGCTCTCAACGTCAAATGTCGCATTCGCCACGACCTGTCCGGATTGGTCAAGATGGCAATAGCGGCAGTGTTATCACCGTACGCTACCCGCTGTTCCACCGGCGATCTTCCACTACTTCCACCAGCGCTGATATACTTCCCCCCGATGATCATATTTTCCAAGTACGACATTCTCCTTCGGCAGTTGACAGAACCACGAAGGCTTGCCTGGATGCTTCCCACTGAATCAAGCAGCCTCCGTAGAAGCCCAAAACCCCTTGCAATGACCTCCCCCATGCTGGTGCGAAAGAGATATCACTGTACATCTCGATGCTCAGCATGTCCCTCTTAAAGGGAAGATTGCCATTGGGTCCACGGTCGTTCCCTTCACACCGCCCATAGATCAAACACTTGTCCTCCGTCCTTTTGAGATAGGCGAAGACCTGATCCGCGGTCTGAACAACCCACTTTGGCTTCTTCGTGACCTGCCGGCCCAGTTTGCTTATACTGCAAAACTGATGTCCGGTCGCGTACGAATGAATAACCACAGTATAGCTCCCCGACTACTGCCTGCGCCTTCCGCGCATCTTCAACCCATAGATTTTCCTCTTCCAGTGGCTCCTCCCCTTGCCCGATCTTTAACCGTCGCTGTTCCTCTTGCGTCCATCGGAGTTTGAACCCACAAGTTAACCGACCCCAGGTGTCGGTGTTCACGTTCTCCGGCTCTGAGCAGGTCCATTCCTGCTGCAACCGTTGGATGCAAGCTTTCCGAGCATCCGCCTCGGCAAGGATCATGAGGTCGTCCACATAGACCACAATCAACTCGATCTGACGAAACCCTGGAAACCCTGTTCTGGTTGGTCAACCCTTCTTCCCTGCACAGAACCCTCCATGCATAGGTTTCCTTCGGGCGTTTGTTCCAACTTGTAGCGACGGGTTCGAGCTTCATCTTCTATACTGCAAATGTCCGTAGCCATCCATCACGGAACACCGCCCAATGAGCCGGGCTAGATTGGAAACCGTAGAGTGCTTGTCTTCGAACCACACCCCGTCAGCCGCTACGATGCCGAACTCGACCATGATGCGTGGCGGCGCTACCGCCACCATCTTTCCCGCATGTTCTGTTGGCCGCGGGGCCAAGAGGAACGCTGTTTTGACGTCCAGTGTCCCCACTTCCCAACCCTCATGTGCAACAACGAAGATGGTAGAGGATCTGCCTCTGGCGACGCCAAGTTGCCGTAAATGACTGCTCGGACTTGTGCTTTCCCCTTGCCTTTGCCACCGTTACCAACTTCCCTGGCACTAACTCGACATCTTCTCGCACATCCGCCCTCTTCGCAGGTCGAATGGCCTTGGTCTCCTGGATCAACGAGAGATACTCGTCCCTCATCGGCTTCATCCACTTCTCTTTTTCTAGGCGCACTCGATGAAGTGGAACGGTATATCTGTTTGAAGCTGTTCCTCCTCCGCACCTTGGGATTCTACTTGTCCCTCTTCCACCTGGAGTGCCTTCAAAGCACACATGCAGTCATCGGTGCTCTTGTTCTCTTGATGCCTCCAAATCTCGAAGGTCAGATTCAAGTCCTTCTCGAAGCCCTTGCAAACCCTGAAGTAACCCTCCCTGGATTCCCCTGAGTCCGCATCAGTTGGACCCCTTCGTAGTTCCCGCCGTGTGGTGTTCACCACCTCCTCCTGATGGTATTGCCAAACATCATACAACCAGTCCCCGGTGCACTTCCCTGATCACGGTCTCCCCCGAGTCTACACCATCTTCCACGGACCTTTCTCGTCCCGGATTCAGCAACCCTGTTGATGGACCCGTCTCACTGAGCCCCAAGTTGCCCGCAACACAAACCCTATAGTCTTAGGTTTGCCACACTTTTTGACCTCGCAAACCAACTTCTTCGTTGGTCCACCAAAATGCAGAGGGAACCGCGATTTTGAAAACACACCATAGGACTCCCCCCTGCTGGCTTTTCGCAACCAGCAGGTACATGTTGGGCTTTTCTCAAGTCTATTTCTTCATCACTAGAGATGCTAGGCCCTTGGCCTTCGGGAGCATCCCCCCTTGCAAGGATGGATGGTTCATATTCTTCGTCCAAGCCTGGTGGATCTTCTCCCGGCGGAGGCATCGGTGGATCTTCATCCACTGTGGGTGGAAACACAACCAGCTCATCTGGTACCGCCTGCTTTCCATACAAGCGTTTCCCAGGCCTATCTTCAATTTCCAACCGGAGTCTGACCCTCTCCCCAGCTATGCTGGGCACTACCTCCCTGGCATGAACTACTTTTCCATCGTCCTGTTTGACAACCCACCCTGCATGCATCATCTGTGATGCACAGAGGATCCTTCCTTCCCGGAATAGCGACGGCAACGCGCCCTGCTTGAACCATCTCTTGGCCCTCACCATAACCCTGGCTTGGTATGGCACCATGGCCAAGATAGGCACTCCAAGCTTCTGGACTTGACTTCGAAATCGTTCTTCTGCTGCGTACCTGATCGCCTGAGGCCATTGGCTGATGTCCTGCCTGGCCGCCCGCAAGTGCAACCGAACCCTTCTCTTGAGTTGGTTGACCTCGGATTCCGTGTGACCATTGGCTGCTGGATCATCACACCGGCCAACATAGTTTGCCGGATCAGGTGCTCCTTGCACCACGCAGTGACCTTCTTGGACAAGAATTCCTTCGCTCTGTCGCTCTGCACTCTGTTCACGTGAATGCCCATACTGTGGAACCTGGTCACATATCCGGCTAGACCGGTCAAGACTTCAGGAACTTTTCTCGTCCCTAGATGTTCCACCACGGTATAACATGTCGGATGTTGAACGGCTTCGTGCACCGCTCGATCATCTCCTTCAACACCGGCTCCTCTGGAACCTCTGACCTCTGCTTCCTCATGATCCACCCCTTCGATCTCATGGTCTCTCTCCTCAACTCCAAGTGGATAGTCCTCTTCTTCGAGACCCCCCCCCACTCTGGATCCACGACTTGAGGATCTGCAGGATGGTCTTCTTCATGATTCGGCATAACCGCATCTTCGTCCTTCTTCTTCCCGTCGGACGACGATCCTTCACGTTCTTTGATGTAGTCCGGCGCCAACGCCGTAGCCACAAGTGCATACCGCACCATTTCTTTTCCGGTCGCCCAATCCCTGCATCTTGGAAATGGACCCACTATGTCCACCCCCATGGTCCATGCAGATGTCATCGCAGAATTCTTCCGTCGGCGATGTGGTGCTTGGTTCCCTGACTCCAAGACACAAAATCTGCAGTCCCTTCGAAAGGGCTGATGTCCATTCTTGAAGTGGTTCTCCCGCTCTTCGTCCGTTGCCACGGACAACTGGATGTTCTTTTCCTCGGTGGATGAACCTTCAAACGCCACCATGATGGCATCCCGCAGCCATGGTGATCGTAAGCACCTTTGTGCCAGTGTTCCCTCGTGGCCCATCTGAGCATCATCACACCTACACCCGTCCCTGCATGGTCGAATGGTATAGCTGCATGTCTTGGTACCTAAACAGCTGCCTTCTCAGTGAGGTATGGAAGACCGAACCTCTGACGCACCCTGCCTCGTAAGGGTCTCGGTCCCGGTCTCTTCTGTCTCAACCTCGAAACAGTGCGGCATGGAGGACCACCAATCACCGCGTAAATCTTCCCTTCGGATGCAAGCTTCCATAAGAAGCTCCAAGCCCCGGGGATGTGGAGATCTTGGTTTCGACTCTCCAAGATGTCTAACGTGATGACTTCCAGCCCTCCAGTGGAGAGATTCTTCCACTTCTTCGCCTGTTCCCCTGCGAACAGGTGGACAATGACCCCTTTTGAGGTCAACAGCCGCCTTCTCATGTAACAGTTCCACGGCAGGCCGTGGTTCAACTGAGGATCTTCTTCTCCTTGACCCTTCATGTATTTGAGCCTCCGGAAACCTTTTGACCACCAAGCTTGGTCTTCTCCGAGGGTTCCTCCAACAGCAGCCTGCTACTGAGCCGTCGTTCCGTCTCGTCGCACCACCGGACACCTTGACTTCAGCCAGCAGTTGATGCTCCCTTCCGTTGGGTGCCTCACTGTACACCCCGACCTGTTCCATGTGATGCTGTATCCAAGTTGATCGACCAAACCCCGCAGCGGAACTATGGGCTCGCACGGTTTTCCTGTAATTGGGTTCTGGAACAGCTCCACGCTTCCACAAGCCAAGGACACTTGGACCCTTACGGCTTCCAGGACTTCGTCCTTACCCTGCCTCAACGGGTGAGTTGCACCTCCGTCCAAAAGTTCCGTGCTGTCTTCCTAGCGATCTCCTTCTTGATCAACATAGACTGACCGCAACTTAGGGCCCTTGAGAGTTCCCAGCAACTCCTGCACTTCGACCAATGCCGGATTGGACGATTCAGTAGAAGCTTCAGCCCTCTTCATATTGCTTCTGAAGGCACTTTCTCAATCTTCACCGTTGGTGTCCCCTCCCTGAACAGAGGTCCTCTCCTTTGCATCTAACACCGTGTGAGTGGACCTACACCTGTCCCCATACTTACAACCCTCATCGGTCTTCCATTCTCGACATGGCAGACTGTTCCTCACATGGAACTGGTTGATCGGCTTGTCCGGGACCGGTCTTGGTGCGGTTCGTTCCTCTTTGGTGTGTTCACTGGATCCTTTGGTGGATCCCTATCCCCCAACTCCTTTACGACTGGTGACTGTTTCGGTGCATTCCCTGTTCCTGTGGATGATGGCTGTCTCAATTTCATTTCTTCGGCTTCAGCTTGTAGAAGCTCAGCGAACGTCAGGATCTCCCTGAACCCTGGTCGCAAATCGATTCCCGAGTGTTGGCGCATCATGGCCAAACGGTACCCTGCCTGTGCTCCACCCACCTTAGCCAGCGAATCGCTCATCTGCGCCACGACCTTGGCCAAGACTATAAAAACGGGTCAGGCAAC
This sequence comes from Symbiodinium sp. clade C Y103, assembly GCA_003297045.1. NCBI lineage: Eukaryota > Dinophyceae > Suessiales > Symbiodiniaceae > Cladocopium > Cladocopium sp. clade C. Next base: position 47,501 of record BGPT01002176.1, on the reverse strand, counting down.
ACCACTTGGAGTTCTTGAGCACGAATCAACCATCTTCTCCAGTTCCTGATGGCTTCAAAGTGATCTGCGGCCTTCACAGAGTTCAGCTTCCAATCAACCAAGAGTTGAAGCAGCGATGATCTTTCATCCTGCCCCGCTGGTTGATATCGAAATTGATCTGCCGACATCCTCCTGTTGGCGATCAACTCCTCGTGCACTTTCTTCGGAATGGCTTGAAACAACATGCTAACTACCCTCCTCTTGGTCCGTGGCCAGTTCAAAGCTTCCGGAGGCACTGCTGGCACCATTCTGAGCCTTGTGAGCGGATCAGACCCCAACCACACTTGGTCAGGCTTACCGCAGCCCTGACGACCATACCCCACCATTGACCTGAGGTGTAGCTAACATCCGCGATCATCCCTTCGATCATCGCCGGCCAATCCCCAAACTTGATCGCCGTCGCGTTCTCTTCCAGCTTTGGCAATTCCACCGATCTCAACGTTTCCGTTGCGAGATTAGCAGCGTGTTGTGGTTGTTGTGATTCGCATGTCCTGGGTTCATTCCACCCTAACGGACCATTTGGCCTTCCTGGCCCAGATCCTTCTGGATACCCCATCGGCAACCCTTGGCCTGGATTCGGATATACCCTCAGTTCATTCCCTTGTGCCATGGCCATCAGCGGCTGTGGCCCGGCTACCCCTACTGTCCCATCATCAAATGATATGAGATGACTATTTCAATTTTGAAAGGGAAATGATTTGCTTTTGATCGTCCGCAATCATTTCAAATATGTTTCTGTTGTTTCCATGTCTGGTCCAAGCAAATGTGGTTTGCTCGCGTCGTTGGTGTGGTCTGGAGTTGCGGAACCAGGCATAATGTTCAGGGTATTTCTTCTTTGAAGCCTTATATAGGTATATCAACATGGAACGATGTGAAACCACGAGAAACTTCTTGAGACCTCTTGAGGCCAAATGAAACCATGTGACGCCCTATGAAAGAACATGAAACCATCCAATTTTGATTGAGTACCGAACTTGATCACCAGACTCTGAATACGGGACACGAGACCTTTGAAGTTGCGAGATCAGCTGAGATCAGGTTGAAAACGAAGAGCTTTGAGACATTTTGAAACAGCACAAAGATGCTGCGGAGTGCAAGGCAGAATGTGCAGCTTGAGTGCTTCACTGAGTTTTTGCTCTTGCATCAAAACAGACTTGCTGATGCTGTGCATCTTGGGACCCAATGATTTGCCATGATTTGCCTGTACGTTCAGCATTTGCATAATGTAACTCTTGATTTGTATCTTTCAAGCAGTTAGAAGCCTTAAGGCCGAAGTCTGCAGTCACAAACAACAGTGGATACAATGTGAATACAAGTGCTGAAAGCCAGAGATTGAGGATTTGCTACTGCTACTTCTATTCTCCGAATTGAATACGCAATGTCCGAGCTTGTCTATATGCGGTGGTTTGGACTGGGAGAAGACTTTTACCCGGCGCGGGACACAGAAGACAATGTGTTTCAATTGTGTCTTTTAGTTTCGAATTTTTGGACTTGACGGCTTTGCCCCTTGTATAGCTTGGAATTTATTAGCTACTACTGCTGCTGCTGCTACTACTGATACTGACGCTGCCACTACCACGAGGAGGACGACGACGACGACTACTACTCCTTTGTGTCCTGCTACTACTACTACTGCTACTACTACAGCTGCTTCTACTACTACTACTACTGCTACTACTACTACTACTACTATTACTACTACTACTACTATTACTACTACTGCTACTCCTACTACTACTACTACTATTACTACTAGTACTAGTAGTACTACTACTACCACTACTACGACTACTACGACTACTATTACGAAGACTACCAGTAGTACCGCACAAGGTGGTGGCGGAAGTTTCAAAGATAGGAAACCTATAGGAGAGTTTGTCTGCTGTGAATCATAGATGGCAGAGCGAACCCACTGATGGACCGACAGTTTTAGATGTAGTTGTGGATGTAGCTTTAGATGTAGTTGTGGTTGTAGTTGTAGTTGTAAGGTGGTTGTAGTCGTAGTTGTTGTAGTTGTAGTTGCTGTAGTTGTAGTTGTAGTTGTAGTGGTTGTTGGGGTTGTAGTTGTAATCGTAGTCGTAGTGGTAGTTGTAGTGCAGTGTAGTGTAGTGTAATCGTAGTGGTTATTGTGGTTGTGGTTGTTGTTCTTGTAGCTGTAGTTGTTGTAGGTGTTGTGGTTGTAGTTGTAGCTGTCATCTAGTTGAAGTTGTTGTGGTTGTTGTAGTTGTGGTAGTTGTAGTTGTAGCTGTTGTAGTTGTAGTGATTGTTGTGGTTGCTGTTGTAGCTGTAGTGGTAGTTGTAGTGGTAATGTAGTTGTAGTTGTAGCTGTAGTTGTTGTAGGTGTTGTAGTTGTAGTTATAGCTGTCATGTAGTTTAAGTTGTAGTTGTAGTTGTTGTAGTTTTGTAGTTGTAGTTGTAGCTGTTGTAATTGTAGTGGTTGTTGTGGTTGTAGTTGTAGTCGTAGTGGTAGTTGTAGTGGAAATGTAGTGGTAATGTAGTTGTAGTGGTAGTTGTAGTAGTAGTTGTAGTGGTAATGTAGTTGTAGTTGTGGTTGTAATTGTGCTTATGCTTGTACTTGTAGTTGTGGTGTAGTCACATCCAAACTTCAAAAATCGACCCGAAGCCCTCAGTTTTTAACGCTTTTGACATGGAAATGTGCTTCGCGCCACAACGGGGCGCGCACTTTTTCGACATCGAATCGTTAAAAAGTGTTCCGAACGTGACAGTTTTTAACACTTTTGACTTCCAAATGTGCTTCGTGCCACAGCGCCGTGCACTTTTTCGACATCGCAACTTCCAAAAATGCTCCGACACTTTTGACTTCGAAATGTGTTTCGCGCCACAACGCCGTGCACTTTTCGACATGTCAACTTCCAAAAGTGGTCCGACAATGAGGTGTTTTGTACATTTCGCTTCCAAATGTGTTTCGCGCAACAGCGCCGTGCACTTTTTCGACATCTCAACTTCCAAAAGTTGTCCGAACATGGTGTGTTTTGACACTTTTGACTTCCAAATGTGCTTCGCGCCACAACGCCGTGCACTTTTTCGACATCGCAACTTCCAAAAGTGCTCCGAGCATGGTTTGTTTTGCCACTTTTGACTTCGAAATGTGCTTCGCGCCACAACGCCGTGCACTTTTTCAACATCTCAACTTTAAAAAGTGCTCCGAACCCGGCAGTTTTTGACACTTTTTACTTCGAAACGTGCTTCGCGCCACAACTGCATGCAATTTTTGATTTCTCATCTGCCCAGATGTCTCCGCACCCGCCGCTCTAGCGAGCCTACTTTCTGACCCTCCGGAGCCACAAAACATTGGAAAAACACAGTGTTTCGCGACCTCCCTACCTTTTCGCGCACCTGCATCTGTTCTCTTCTGACTTTCTCATCTTCTGACTTTCTCCATCTTCTGACTTCTTTCCTGGCTGTGCTTCTCATCTTCTGACTTTCTCCANACCTGCATCTGTTCTCTTCTGACTTTCTCATCTTCTGACTTTCTCCATCTTCTGACTTCTTTCCTGGCTGTGCTTCTCATCTTCTGACTTTCTCCATCTGACTTCCTTCCTGGCTGTGCTTTTCCATTTTTCCATACCGTCGGAAGGTTTAGCTTCTAAACTTCCTTCACCTAGTACTACGACGACTACGACGACTACGACGATTACGACTATTACGACTACTACTACGACTACTGCTACGACTTCTACGACTTCTACGACGACGACGACGACGACTACTACTACTACCACTACCAGTAGTAATTACCGCACAAGGCGGTGGCGGAAGTTTCAGATAGGAAACCTATAGGAGCAGCTCGTTGCTGTGAATGAAGGATGGCAGAGCGAACCCACTGATGGACCGACAAGTGGTTGGAGGCAGTGCAGTGAAGTTGTAATGTATTTGTAGATGTTGTAGTTGCAGCTGTAGTTGTTGTAGTTGTTGTAGTTGTAATGTAGTTGTAGTTGTAGTTGTTGTAGTTGTAGTTCTAGTGCAGTGCAGCGTAGTGCTGTTGTAGTGGTTATCGTGGTTTTAGTTGTAGCTGTTGTAGCTGTAGTTGTCATGTAGTTGAAGTTGTAGTTGTAGTTGTAGTAGTTGTAGTAGTTGTAGTTGTAGTTGTTGTAGTTGTAGTAGTTGTAGTTGTAGTTGTAGTGGTTGTTGTGGTCGTAGTTGTAGTCGTAGTTGTTGTAGATGTAGTTGTAGTGGTTGGTTGCCGTTGTAGTTGTAGTGGTACTTGCAGTTGTAGTTGTAATGCAGTGCAGTGTAGTGTAGCTGTAGTGGTTATTATGGTTGTAGTTCTTGTAGTTGTAGCTGTAGTTGTTGTAGGCGTTGTAGTTGTAGTTGTAGCTGTCATGTAGTTGAAATTGTAGTTGTAGTTGTTGTAGTTGAAATTGTAGTTGTAGTTGTAGCTGTCATGTAGTTGAAGTTGTAGTTGTAGCTGTCATGTAGTTGAAGTTGTAGTTGTAGTTGTTGCAGTTGTAGTTGTAGTGGTTGTAGTTGTAGCTGTTGTAGGTGTTGTAGCTGTAGTTGTAGCTGCAGTCGTAGTGGTAGTTGTAGTGGTAATGTAGTTGAAGTTGTAGTTGTAGTTGTTGTAGTTGTAGTTGTAGCTGTTGTTAGTTGTGGTTGTGGCTGTAATTGTTCTTGTGCTTGTACTTGTAGTTTTAATGCAGTGCAGTGTAGTGAAGCTGTAGTGTTAATTATGGTTGCAGTTGTTGTTGTTGTTGTTGTTGTTGTTGTTGTTGTTGTTGTTGTTGTTGTTGTTGTTGTTGTTGTAGTTGTAGCTGTACTTGTTGTAGTTGTAGCTGTAGTTGTTGCAGGTGTTGTAGTTGTAGTTGTAGCTGTCATGTAGTTGAAGTTGTAGTTGTAGTTGTTGTAGTTGTAGTTGTAGCTGTTGTTAGTTGTGGTTGCGGCTGTAATTGTTCTTGTGCTTGTACTTGTAGTTGTGGTGTAGTCAGATCCAAACTTCAAAAAATGACCCAAAACCCTCAGTTTTTAAACGCTGGACATGTACTTCGCACCACAACGGGGTGCACTTTTTCACCATCGAAGCATCATCGAATCGTCAAAAAGTGCTCCGAACCCCTCAGTTTTTTACGGTTTTCACTTCCAAATGTGCTTCGCGCCACAACGCCGTGCACTTTTTCGACATCGCAGAGCATGTGGTGTTTTTCACATTTTCACTTCCAAATGTGCTTCGCGCCACAGCGCCATGCACTTTTTTGACATGGCAACTTTCAAAAGTGGTCCGACAATGAGGTGTTTTGTACATTTTCACTGCCAAATGTGTTTCGCGCCATAGCGCCGTACACTTTTTCGACATCTCAACTTCC
>BGPT01002176.1:0-39608 GCA_003297045.1 Symbiodinium sp. clade C Y103 | reverse complement strand
GCTTCGCGCCACAGCGCCGTGCACTTTTTCCACATCTCAACTTCCAAAAGTGCTCCGAGACCGTCAGTTTTTAACACTTTTCACTTCCAAATGTGCTTCGCGCCACAGCGCCGTGCACTTTTTCCACATCNCAAAAGTGCTCCGAGAATGACAGTTTTTAACACTTTTTACTTCCAAATGTGCTTCGCGCCACAGCGCCGTGCACTTTTTCGACAGCTCAACTTCCAAAAATGCTCCGAACATGGCAGTTTTTAACACTTTTTACTTCCAAATGTGCTTCGCGCCACAACGCCGTGCACTTTTTCCACATCTTAACTTCCAAAAGTGGTCGGAGACCGTCAGTTTTTATCACTTTTTACTTCCAAATGTGCTTCGCGCCACAACGGCGTGCAATTTTTCATGTCTCCTCTGCCAAGATGTCTCCGCACCCGCCGCTTTAGCGAGCCTACTTTTCGACCCTCCGGAGCCACAAAACAGTGGAAAAACACAGTGTTTCGCGACCTCCCTACCTTTTCGCGCACCTGCATCTGTTCTCTTCTGACTTTCTCATCTCTTATCTTCTCTCTTCTGACTTTCTTCATCTTCTGACTTTCTTCACGGCTGAGCTCTTCACATCTTGGCTCTTCTCACCTCTGCTTTTCAACTGTCCATATTGTCGGAAGTTTCACTTCTAAACTTCNACTTTCTTCACGGCTGAGCTCTTCACATCTTGGCTCTTCTCACCTCTGCTTTTCAACTGTCCATATTGTCGGAAGTTTCACTTCTAAACTTCCTTCGATAATAAATAGATATAAATAGAATAGAGTCAAACATTGCTAAGGATCTTATTTACTTCCCTCTTTGAGTCAAAATTACTATGTGTTTTTCTCAAAACAACCCCTAAATCAATTAGTCATGTTTTGTTTCCTTCAACTCCTTTGGTGTGCTAGACCCACATTTTTCCCATGTCAGCTTTGGATTGTCGGCCCCATCCAACATGTTTGTTCCAAAAATTCGGTATACCCCATATTCGTCCAATTCCACTGGTTACTCTTCATCTCTCCGGTGAAAAAAATAAGGCATGGCCCATTCAGCCTTACATTGGCACATTACCCTTTTCCCAAACCTAAGAAAATAACAGCTTTTTCGAGGTCGTTTCCCTTACAAACCATCATAACCATGGCAAAGTCAGCCCAGTTCCATGGTTTCAACATGTTTCAACTTTGCCTCCAAGAGCGCCAGAGTAGGCATGCACTCCACATTATGCGCTTCGCAAACGGCGTTGCAGGCTCCATTATCGACATCGACGATTCCTTGGGAGATTCTCTAGTCATCCGACCTGGTGATTCCTGGGAAATTCCCTTGACATGTCTTTGGACCAACTAGAAATGAGGGCTTCATGGTGGGGAGTAATTTTTTCTCTACTTTGATCAATGGGTGAACATGGCTTTGACAAAACCGTGGTGACGAAAAAAAACATCTGAGAACTTTCCAGCCATAGATTTCCAGCTGAGCATCTCAGCGTGACTTTCTCGTTCTCCGCAGCCATCTGTTCGAAGACTGGTTTGAACTTCTTGCAAGGCGGTCACCATCCTGCGCCCGCAGGATGACCAGAAAATCTCCCTCAGTTGTTTGATGATATGTGAAGCAAATCTGTCTGTCCCTCTAGTCTGCATGTGTATGTTTCAGTGACTATACATGAATATGCACATGGATGAATATCCAGATTCTTGCGTATATATCATCGGTCAATGGAAATGGCGATACAACCTGACATGTGCTGAGATTGTACAGCACCAAGTCAAGGCAAAACACAAGGTGTACAGCCCTGGGCCCGCACTGCAAAAGTGGGAAAGGCAGTTCCTAAAGAAAGGATTCCACCATATGTGTATATATGTATATATGTGTACATTTGTGCGTTATCCATCCGCACATACATCCCATAAAAACTTGTACTACAACGTGATCCCTGAAGCGGAGAAACTTTGAAGAACTACTTTGCCAGCAGATCTAGAATTTCGAGCACCTCTCCTGATCAACGCCTCTGACAAGGCTTCCGAAGAAGTGTGTTGCTTTTTTATTGTGTCGAATGTTTTTTGCTTTCCCGAGTTGTCCGTTTACATTTCAAACATACAGAACCTTGTTGATTTAATACATGGTTTGCTTCCAAAACCTTTTTAAACAAGAACTCCTCGGGTACAGCATATGTATATATAATGATATATATATATATAGAGTATTCCTTTCAACAAGTTGAGTGTACACTCATGTACGAACAGTGTATTCCTGTGCGGGAGCGGTGATCTTGCAAGATAAGGTCCCTCTTACAGCTCCTTTGTGCACCAACTTGTTGATGCTTAAATTTAACAAATTCATACAAATTCTTGATGTTGCTGGTACCCTCTGGCAATCTAACATAGCCATGGAAAATGGCCATGTGTAACATGCAAATATTCCCCAGGGTAAATCCCCCCATTTATGGATATCAGTTTATGGTTCCCCCCGTTTCTGGATAGGTAGATCCCATCATCACGTAGCCACAGCCCAACTCTGCCTGCAGAGAACATGATCACCACCTTACCTGCAGATGTACCAATGGAACATGAAGAGCCCCCTGCCCCAGGTCGCAAATTTTCAGGCCTCATGGATAGAGGCTACTACACACTTAGTGGCCAATTGAAATTCATGACGCCGGCATCTTTGGCAGCTGAATTACAAGACTTCACTAGCCTGATTTTTTTGAACGCAATTTTGGGATGATTCCCCAATTCCTCGCCATCATTCCAGTGACGTCACGACGTGAGGTCATGAGAATTGTTGGACAGAGTACCCCTGGTTTAGGCACCCTTCGATTTCCATGTTCCTTTAACCAGAAAACCTGTGCGGAAGTCAGCTTGATGTCTGGTACCCTCTGGTAGTCTACCTGGTTGGAAAAGCATCACTTTGAGACGAGGATTTATGCACCCTACACGGATATGTGTCTCGGGGACTTTCTAGCCAGCCAGGTAGCCAGGTTAGTGTCTTCTCAGTGCGTTCTGTTCCTGTTTGAAGGAGCACCCTTGGTTACACCATACCAGTGACATCGGCTTTCCCACATACATAGTTTTGCTGCTGAACTGTGGGAGCTCAAAAAACCAGAGAAACCATGACTCCCCCAACTTGGATTGTCAAGTTACCCTCTGGTAATTTAACAGCCATGGAAGCCACGGCCCAGCAATAGTTGATGATTTATCCAACTTAAACATATGATTCAACATATTCAAACGTGGTGATTTTCCAAAGCAAACTCTTTGTTTACTGGACATTCACTCACCAAAGGACCCAGTTGATCCAAGGTGCCACTGCTTTTGATGAGCTCGTCATACCTTGGGTCACCGCAGCCCACCGATGGTTTTAAATGATGAAGGTTTTGATGAGAGTCCATTCAATGCAAACCAAATCACCGTAAGTCTATATACAAGAATAGTATATATAATTACATATATATATATATTGTGTCTATATATATTATATATATATATATATTCTGGTGGCACCATTATGATGAACGTGGGAGTTTCCCAACAATTTCAAGAAACACAAATGCTGTTTGCTGTTCCAGTAGGCACTAGATCCTCCCTGAAACCAGGCGTTTCACCTTCGACCGTATCGGGGGTGGCTGGACATTTTCTCACAGTAAGCCAGGTGAACATCTTGTTTTTTCCCATCCCCAAATACTTCCCGATTCAATTTGACGATTTCCCCCAGATGGTCTCATCAACAAAAACTCGGGGGTGTCCCATTCTTTTCCATATCTTCCCGTCTGAAATGAAGATTTTCCATAGATTTTCCCAGCACAAAATGGGAACATTTCCCACTTCATCAGCTTCGAAGAAACGGGTCTTATGAGTTGAACCGGGATGCTCTGCCTTGGTTTTCAACTCCGCCATGACTCGGCCGATGTTTTGGCGCGATGCGGTTCTAAGCGTGGTCTGAAACAGCTGCGGTTTTGGGCCATGGTTGGTGTTACCATGACGTGCCATGACACTTCTCTGGGGTGGGTGTTGTTTGTGATGATCATGGTATAAGAAGTGATAAATTGTAAATTTATGATTACCCTCTGGTAAACTAACATAGCTGTTGAAAATTGCCATTTATAATTGATTTTCCCATTAAAAATTGTGATTTTCCATTGCCAGGTTTGATTACCGGAGGGTATTCTTGCAAATCTGATTGTAATGATGATTGGGATGGTGGTGATGTAAAATTATGATCGAAGGAAGTTTAGAAATGAAACTTCCGACAATATGGAAAGTTGAAAAGCAGAGGTGAGAAAAGTCAGAAGTGAGAAGATCAGAGATGAGAAAGTCAGAAGAGAGAAGATAAGAGATGAGAAAGTCAGAAGAAGAGATGCAGGTGCGCGAAAAGGTAGGAAAGTCGCGAAACACTGTGTTTTTCCAATGTTTTGTGGCTCCGGAGGGTCGAACAGTAGGCTCGCTAAANAGCGGCGGGTGCGGAGACATCTGGGCAGATGAGAGATGAAAAATTGCACGCCGTTGTGGCGCGAAGCACATTTGGAAGTAAAAAGTGTTAAAAACTGACAGATTCGGACAACTTTTGGAAGTTGAGATGTGGAAAAAGTGTACGGCGCTGTGGCGCGAAGCACATTTGGAAGTAAAAACTGTTAAAAACGGTCATGTTCGGAGCACTTTTGGAAGTTGAGATGTGGAAAAAGTGCACGGCGCTGTGGCGCGAAGCGCATTTGGAAGTGAAAATCGTAAAAACACCACATGCTCGGGCCGCTTTTGGACGATTCGATGGCCATCCGATGTCGAAAAAGTGCACGCCGTTGTGGCGCCAAGCACATTTGGAAGTCAAAAGTGTCAAAAACTGAGGGTTNGTCGAAAAAGTGCACGCCGTTGTGGCGCCAAGCACATTTGGAAGTCAAAAGTGTCAAAAACTGAGGGTTTTCAGCACATTTTGACATGTCAGTTAACTAGCTGAACTAACAACTTAACAACTTAACAATTGAACAACTGAACAACTTAACAACTGTTGTTGAATTGGTGAATTGGTGAGTTGTTGAATTGTTGAATCAAAGTTAGTTAGTCAGTTAGTCAGTCAGTTAGTCAGTTAGTCAGTTAGTCAGTTAGTGAGTTTGTTAGTCAGCTAGTGCGTTAGTCAGTTCGTCAGTTAGTTAGTTAGTTAGTTAGTTAGTTAGTTAGTTAGTTAGTTAGTCAGTTAGTCAGTTAGTCAGTTAGTTAGTTAGTTAGTCAGTTAGTCAGTCAGTTAGTCAGTTAGTCAGTTGGCCAGATAGTCAGTTAGTCAGTTAGTCAGTTAGCCAGATAGTCAGTTAGTCAGTTAGTCAGTTAGTCGGTTAGTCAGTTAGTCAGTTAGTCAGTTACTCAGTTAGTCAGTTAGCCAGTTAGTCAGTTAGTCAGTTAGTCAGTTAGTCAGTTAGTCAGTTAGTTTGTTAGTTAGTTAGTCAGTCAGTCAGTCACTTAGTCAGTTAGTCAGTTAGTCAGTTAGTTAGGCCGGCAGATAGATAGACAGATAGATAGGCCGCCGCTCCAAGCACCTTTTGATCCATCAGTGGGTTCGCTCTGCCATCCATGACTCACAACAACTCACCTCTCCTATAGTGTGCTATTCCTGAAACTTCCGCCACCGCCTTNGGTTCGCTCTGCCATCCATGACTCACAACAACTCACCTCTCCTATAGTGTGCTATTCCTGAAACTTCCGCCACCGCCTTGTGCGGTACTACTGGTAATGGTCACCACCCCCCATGCACCATGAGGAAGTTCCCGGTATTTTTCTGCTGAAACCCACAGGTTTCGGGTTCCCGAAAGTTTGATAGGTATAAATGTTGGCAAACATAACTATGCTACTGGATGGAATTATGGAATACAGAAAGTAGATACCATCGGGTTATTTAACATAGCCATGGAAAATCCCCGAACTAAATGGAGGTTTCTAGCTGGGAAATCATCCAAAATTCGTCATTTTCCATGGCTATGTTAAATAACCAGAGGATACATCTATTCTTCTCAGTGTGTTCAAAGACGAAGTTGAACTCAGGGAACCCTTGTCAAGCCTTGTTACACGCCAGTGATGGTTGGTTTCTTCCATCCCAACTTTGTCGACCAGGTGTGATTCACAACTCATCCTGGGCTACAATCCTACCCAGTGATGGTTAGTTTCTGATGGATGACCAAAAACGTCTCTCACAATTGTCTGCATCGTCGGGGGGTTCACCACTGGTTGTACCATCGATGGAACCCCATTTCCAAGTCCGTCTCATCCCCCAAACTGTGGCAATACGTAATAAGTCATACTAAATGATTAGCTAGTCGGAGGAATAAATGGTAGTTGGTCATTCACTTGTTTTCTGATTACCCTCTGGCAATCAAACATGGCAATGGAACATCCTCCGTTTATATATGACAACTCCCAGCTATAAACCTCAATTTAGTTCGGGGATTTTCAAGCCATGTTTGATGACACCAGAGGGTAATTCCCATTCATATCCACATATTTCTTGGTGAAATCCTTTTTAATCACCATCAAATCCCATTAAATCACCAAAACTCCCCAACAGAATCTCATCACCAGGGAACGTGGCAGCTGGAGGGTGTGCTGGTGCCATCTCCCCCCGTGGAGTTGATGAAGTTCAGCAGACGTTGAGGCTCTGAGACGTACTTCAGGAAGGATTTGCCTTGGATCAAAGGATGCCGGTGAAAATGGCCATTGGGGCCATGAGGAGTGAAGCATAGTGAAGCAATAAAATGAGGGGCTCTTCAATCGAATCAAACAATTTAACTGGTGTAACTGATGTAACGTAACCAGCAAGAATGAGGATTTAAGCGGTAGAACTGGACTGAACCACCATCCAATAGGGAGGGGAGGTCAAACAACAAAATATGGTGGATATGACTCGTTAAATCGGGGAGGGACCTGGTTTCACTAGGCAAATTGAACATTTCATGCAGGAAATCTCAGATACCAACTCACATGGGGAAGGTTACTGCCCAAACTGGTGGCCAGCAACTTCCTAGGGAAATTTCAAGGAATGGAGGCCGGAAAAAACCACATCAAGGGCAGCACGTTGGGCCAAACATCGCCTTTATGGGGTTTTAAGCGTATTTGAGACCCAACCAAATAGGAAACACACATTTTTGGATGAAGGCATGTTGAAATGTTATCTGAACTAGGCATTTATTTGGAAACTGATGTAAATTGACCGATTGACCAGCTACAAAGAGGACAACATGCAGGATGTTGGGATCAGTTAGGATCAGTTGGAACATATCATAACTCACTGGATTGGTGGAAGGGAAAATCTACAGGAAACCATGGGTTTTCCTCACGAAATAGAGAGGTCTCCTGTAATTTTCCCCTTTAACCAATCCAATGAATAACCAAACAATCCAAACATACGCATGAGGAACACATCTTGATTGAGCCCAAACATAGTATGTACACGTCAACACTGGGGGAAGAAAACATGTATGGGAGAGTACATACGGGACACAGCACACGATTCATGGGTGAGACACTGCGATTTCATCAACAGTTGGATCAATCGTGCCACATAAGCCAGAGCCAGACCACTATGAACCAGTCCCCACCCAAAGTTTAGTAGCCCAGGCACCGGCCAACTCTTCCTCTCCCAACCTCAAGTGACAGTCTGTGGTTCGGGGTTGAAGGAGCAACCATTTGGTGAGGCCACTCAGAAAAAGTGATGCTACCAAGAAGAATTCATGAAACGCACCACAAGACATTGGGGGTTTCAAATGACTAGAACCCACATCCTGAACTCCCTTGCTGCAGGGCCTTCAACCATCGACTTGATCCATTTCGCTTCAATCCCCATGGCCCATGTCGCTTGGAACCACATGTTTTGGTCGGTTGCCTATGCGCCCAATTCTTGTCTGATAAAAATGGTAAAATTCCAAGCTCTGGCTCTGGTTGATTAAACTTCCATTTGCTAAGATGGGTGATGATTGAACACAGCAACAGTTTCTAAATTGTTGAGTCGCTTATGGTTGATTCGGGTATTGTTCAAACAATCTATACCATCATATCCCATCATATCCCATCATATCCCATCATCAAACTGGTAGAATTTGTTTCAGTCTGGAAAAGATAGGGCTGCCGACAATTTTTTTTGGGTTTTATCATCGTTTTCATTGAAGAAAATTGCGGTGTTTGAAGGTAAACAGCCACATTTTCAGGCCATTTCCAGGCGATTTTCAGGTGGCGAGGGGCAGATGCATCAAGGAGGCCGGCGGTTTCAGAATGGAAAACTCCTCGGACAAACCTGGCGCGTTGTGAATCTCAGGACTGAAGAAAAGTCAACAGAAAATGAAATGGACAACTCAACAGAAATTGGGGTTCATGACGTATGATGGTTAATGATGGTTAGTGATGGTTCATGATGCTTAATGGGATCTGAACCTTGGAAAGATAGGGTGGTTTTCAAGAAATGTCATTGGATACAGTGGGATCATGATTGATATATCATGTAAAACGGGGGTATAGAACCAACTAGCATGCGGAGCAACCAACAACAATGGCAACATTTCCAGACAAACCCACAAATCTGGCCAAACCTCCGTAAAGAGTGCTTAAAACCATACCCTCTAAGTGATTTACCAATTGCGTTTGCGATGGTTTGCTACAACAGAGGCATAAATGGATGAGTTTCATTCATATTGCCACAGAATGACTATCATCAAAAATGTCTAATTTCCATTTTCTCTCGCCCTCTCAAAGGTAAACGTCCATTCTTCATGGGATTTTCACCGGTTTTTGAAGCCAAACAACCAACCCGTTCAGCCAACCGTTGCCAGCACCCGGCCGTTGCTTCCGACTGCCGACGAGGCACTGACGCAAGCATCACAGGTGACCGTCAGCAAGCGCTTCGCAGCATCACCCAGGGACAAGGTCTCTTGGATACCTTGATGCGGGGCGCAGCGAGGGCAAACCCAAACGATAGAAAAAGTGACTGGATGGGAATGGATGGGAATGGATGGGAATGGATGCGAATGGATGGGATAGGTTGATCATTGTTTTGGAGCCAAACTATAGATGGCATCCTTTTGCGGGCGCGAAAAAAAAGGTTTTGTCTGGAAGGAAGCTGCAAGTTACCTGCTTGATCATCATCCTCCCACATGAAGATGGTGTATGGATAGGAACTTGGAAATTGTTGACCCCATGCAATAGAAATTTGTCAACACAATGACTCTGGGATATGCTTATATACATATATGCATATACATATGTATGAGATTTAGATAGACCAAGATGGTTGGGCAAATAGATATCTTGGTTTGTTACGTCTGAGGGGTATATGAAGCTATAGACCCACAGTGGCATGAGAACAGCCCCCAATTCCTCGAAGGCACTACTCTCTGGAACAACCCTCTGGCATTTCATTGGAAGCGGGGATTTATGGTGGATAATATCTACAATTATCTATAGGTAATGGAGTTTGCAAACCAACTGAATACCAACTGAATGGGGATTCATGAGAATGGATATTATCAATCATGGCTAGCTGAGAAATCCCCGAACTAAATGGAGGTTCTACTGGGAGCATCGTTGAACTAAATTTGCGATTCTTCAGCAAGCCATGTTGGATTACTGGAGGTATATCCATAATGTTATAAATCCATCATGATCATAATCCGTTGTATAATTTAATCCAGTATAATCCAGTGACGGCACACTGTAGAACACTTTTTTCGAGGCCAAACATCAGCTGCCTGGTAAATATCACCAAACACTCTCATCCCCCCTGAGTTCCTGATTGTAAAAATCCAAATCTGATCCAAAACAATCCCCTTGCCATGACCTTGTCCTAATATACAGCTGGTTAAATTCTCATTTTCATCTTTCACATATCCAAAAAAATATAACATGTAAGTGTTGGTTGCTGATGGGTTTAATCCCTAGTTTACTGGTGTTGATCTCTAGTTTACGCACAGTGTATCCCGGCCCGCCAGAGCACTGGTCTCCGCCCTGATTGATGCGGCGATTTGGCTGTACAAACTGCCTTGCCTCGGGAAGACACTGAAAGATGAGGTATCTATGACCGAGTTGTTAAGGTGATCCCATTATATTCCATTAACCATCATGAACCTAGTTGTATCTAACACCTTAGATGAAGTTGGTGATTTTTTTCCCACAGTTGATATATAATGCTATAGTTTCTATAGTAGCTACTGCATGTGATCAAGTTTATACTTCAAAGATCGGGTTCAAACATCCGCCACTAGGGTGTCACAGGTCAGCATTTTTGCACACCAATCCCGGAATTGGATGAACCGATTTTTCCTGGTAGAACGCAATGGATTTTCTGCTGGTTTTCCCAGCACAACCGATCCAATTGTCCTCATTGTTGTCGGTTCTATTCCCATTTCTGTTGCTATCATGTGGTTGGGAACTCTTAATAACCCCTCTTCTCCTCATTCAGTAGGGAATATGGATGCAACCATAGCTCCTTAGCTACTTCACAACCACCTAAAACCGGGAATATGGATACAACTATTCCTCCTAACCGCTCCCTCCAAAGCAAATTGCTATTCCATAGATATTCCATTAATAGCCGTAGATCCCATTCTATTCCAATCAACTTACAGTAAGTAACACACCCCAACAAAAACTCCAAAAGTGACGTATCACTTTTTAGAAGTAGAATTCTACATTTCAATCTTTTTGGGCGTTAAAAATTACCGTATATAGACATAGTATCCTTAAAATGGCCTGGCCATTCCCCATCATTTCCCCGGCAAAATGGCACCAAGGAGCTGCTTGTAATGGGCGAGCACCAAGCCACCCAGCAAGACCACTTCGCTCAAGAACAGCTCCACAAATTCCTGTCGACTGGTTACCTGATGGGCCAGCTGGAAATTCACCGTTTGAAACATCTGGGGGCAAATGGGAATTGAACAAGCAACAAATAGCAAAACCATGGGCAAATGGTGACTTGACCCAAAACTGATCCAGCAAAACTGGGATTTGACCATCAATACATAGGGATGTAATGGTACCCGCAATGTGGATATACATGGATATTATGTGAGAAGAACTTTCAAGACTTAAAACTATAGGCAATTGGTGACTCCCCAAGAAGAGGGGCTCATTGAAGGCTTAGAAACCACCAACACCAACAACCACTTATAAGGGCTTATTCACTCTGGGGTTGGTTGCCCATGACATAATGGTTGAACATTCACAGTGAAATGATAAAATGGGAGAACTTCAATCAATTTGGGGACAACTGGATCGATAATTCCATGGAATGTTGATTTGAAACGCCGAACTACTAACCACAAATGTATATCATAAATCAGCATTATCCATATATCATCCACATAAAATCCTAGCTATTCAAGTGAACCTTACCTATCCTTGGGAGCCCCTAGCATTCCAAAACCTCCCTCGTCCCACCGAACCCCCCAGGGCAAGCGGCCGATTCTCGGTGACACGAGTCCGCCAGAAAACCTCAGCGTCTCGGTTTGGTGGAAAATGCACAGCTTTTGTACGCGAAATCATGGCTACCGCTACATTTATATATATAATACATGTATATTTATATATAAAATACATACATATATATATATATATATATTTGGACTATTGGTATAGTAATACAAATAATGAGAATCATGTATCCTTATAGGTTTTTAGAAGGGCCTGTCTGAAAATTAGAGTATACCCAATTTGTTGAATAGGAACATGATCGTTCACTAGAAAATTTTGGGGTACCATATTCTTGGACAAACCCATTTAGGAATATGCGTAGAATAGTAATCGTGTATACTTAGGAAATGTCCTTAACAGCTGAATTATGTATATGGTGAAGATCTAAGAACATAGGAACATACTGGGACAGAATATCATGGGAATGATATGGGAATACTATGGGAAACGCCCTCTGGTAACTGACATAGCTCTTGACATTGGCCCATTCATAGATGATTTACCGATTTACCTATCAGTATCAAACATGGTGATTTTTCATAGCTTGGTTAAATCACCAATGGGGATATTTGTGGGTTTCTTAAAATGGGGATTCCTATTTATCGTTTTTTTCATTTTGAGACCGGCGTGGATGAAGGAAACACGGCGAACTGTGGATGCCAAACTCAAGTTCACACAGGAAAGATTGCTTGCCAACAGAAAAGATGCCTCTTAGCATCTTCCAAACACATGGTCAACCTTAGATACCTTGCAAAAAACAGCATGATTTTGGGTGGGCGGTGTAATCCCATCCCCACTTGAACACCTCCCAGAAACCATGGTTTAGGGGATGAAACTACATATCTGGGAACAGAGAATGGGGGTATTCAAAATGGGGGATGGGATCATTCCTCCCTGTGTGGAAATTCAAAAAAGGTTCCAACCAATCTGCTTAGGGTTTCCCCACACCAAAGACTCTCTCAAAACTGGGGCTTAGCCTCTGGAGCCCCAAGTGTTCCTACTGAAAGGGTGAGTCAGGTTGGGATACCCTCCAGTAAACATACCAAAAAATATGGAAATCCACCAAAATTGCAATTCAGGTCCCAATCTTCAACTGGAACTTCAACGCAAAAAAAAATCATTTTCCGTGGATTTGTTGGGAATCTTTCGGATATATTGCGGGTGCATCCTAGGCATCGTTTCTAGTGGGGAACAAAGGTATAACAAAACAGCCCAGGTAGATTCGTGGAACATCCACAGTTTCTACGATTTCGAATGGGAATTGGAGTGTGGATGGCATTAAAAAAATCCCACAATGAGAATATATACCATAATGAGAATATATACCATATAACTTTGACCCATACCATTACATACCCATATCCCATAAATTCCCATGAACTTCAACCAACCCATTGGGGTTTTCAAAGGCCCTGATCGTCCAAGGAGCCAGGCTCCAAGGCAAATTGCATCAGCAAGGCCTCGGAGAAAGGTGAAGTTGGGAGTTGGGCTCAAAAATACACCCATGAAAATACTACAGTTATAATCATAAACCATAGTTACAACAAAAAACTGTAGCATTGTTTTTATAGTTATATATATATATAATTATATGACAAGATGTTATAAGTATCATAAACCCTAGTGACATTGGAGTTCTGGTAGCCAACTTAGCTATCGCTTGGGGGGGGGGCCCACTTTGCCAACACTCCTTGGGTCATTTTCTGCACCTGAGATCCGATGACGACCGAGACACCATTTGCGGAGCTGGTAGCCAGCTGTTCCTGAAAACAGCGCTGCGAAGGATGAGGAGTTGTGAGAACGGTCATCAAAACAGGTGGATTCCAGCGACAAAAAACAGGGGACGGGATGAAACATTGGGAATATGATGGAATATTCCTTGAGAGTGGTGCCGGGTCCAGTGACTTGTCCTCACATTGCAATCTACGTCCCTGAAGTTGAGTGGCCACAGATCTGGAAGAATCTAATTATCTATGAAATAAAATGCATCAAACCACGATGATTGAGGACAAGCATCCACACTTTCCATCAATTTTGACAGACATGATTTGAAATAATGACTGGTTTTCAGTTTAAGCGGCATCTCAGCCAAGTGTCAAGAGCAAGCGAATCATCGCAATCGAGTTGGTGGCGTGTCTAGGTGCATTGATGGTGGACAAGAAACCTCTGGCCATGGCGATGCGGTGCAAGTCGGGGGATGTGCGATTGATGAGGGGGGGATGTCGGTGAGCTTATCTGAGCCATGTCGCCAAACATCACCAAACCTCGACCTCGTCTACAGCTTAACATCCGATGCGGGTCAAGATCCCACAGTGGGTAAGGTGAAATCCTGGTTCCAACTTAATGCCAAAATCGGGTTTCATCTGGGGCCCCTACAGAAGTCTCGAACTTGATTGGGAAACCCACTGAAGTCAGGTTCAGTAATCAAGTATGCGTATATATAAATATTATATACATACATATATACATACATACATACATACACACGCATATGTATATATATATATATACATATATCCACCATAAATCCATATAAATCCTAATGAAATTGGAGCTATGTTCACCAACGTAGCTATCTTAAGGGCCCCTCCTAAAGTGCTTGGTGAATCTTCCGCCGCGGTGCCCATGATGCTGAGCACCACCGTGTCCGCTTCGGCGGCCCAGGGATGCTGACGCCAGTAGCAGCAGGCCGTCAAGTAGAAGGAACACGCCAAGGGCGCCCAGAGATACCTCGAATCATCTCGAAACAGTTGGATGATGTTGGATGTATCTCTGGACCTTTGCAGTGATGTTTGTTATTCTGATTATAGGTTATAGTTTAAGCTGATTAAATAACTATTAACTATGTTATAAGCACCAGAGCTTGTAGTTATAAAATGTGAAAATTCTGATTGCCATTAATAAACCCCACCATTCAACTGTACATCCACCAAAAAAACAAAAGTCTACCGACTGATACACCAAACTAGCTTGGTAGGGGGCATCACATTGTGGCAGTTCTGGATCAGTTCAGTTCTGGATCGAACCAGTTATGGAAAAATGATGGGAAGCCTGATTGAAAACTAGGTAACGATAGCTGCTTTGATACGCCCCCAACGGTGGTGATGACACCTTGGAGGGGTGTTTCAAGCTAGCCAAATTAAGGTACAGTAGTTATTTGCATGAAGAAATGGGATCATGTTTCTACACGCCCCAAAAGATTTATGGTGGTTGATACCCCCAGTTGAAGGGGGCAATCAGCTACTTGAAATTTGGTCCATCTGATTTGATAAGCCCCGGATAGAGGGGTTGATCAATATGATCAACAAACCATTCATGGTGGTGAGATACTAAGAATTTCTACTTGAACACCAAGGACAGAGCAGAAAGGGACGTTGTGAGCCTATAGGCTAGATTGTAGCTGATCACTTGATATTTTCAAGTGACATGATCTGACAAACATGGTCCTTCGTCCAATCAACGTGCCAAAAAAAATGCAGAACTTGGCTTATGATAAGTGCTTATAAATGCTTATAACCTTTATCATGTGGAGACTGTTTATTGTCCAAATATATCCATTGATTTTTAAACGGAATATTCCCGCATGAAACTGGCTAAGCAAGTAACCCATGAATCCCACCATTGCAAGGACACTTTTCAGGGTTTACACTCTATGTGGTGGTTTCCTGAAAATTCTGATTAAAATGAACCACGTGTTTTTCCATTAAATCCAAAGGTTCATTAGTTCAATCCGGGCCACATTGGAATCGGCAGCCCCGAGGCCAAGGACCAGCAGAAGTAGAGCACTACCACCAGGTCGTTGACCCACCTCCATCACGTGATTCGTTGAGAGATTCTCTTGGGGGAAATCGAAGGGGCTTCTGTTCTCTATTGTGTGTATATACATATCTATCTATCTATCTATCTATCTATCTATCTATCTATCTATCTATCTATCTATCTATCTATCTATCTATCTATCTATCTATCTATCTATCCTATCTATCTATCTATCTATCTATCTTATCTATCTATCTATCTATCTATATCTATATTTGTACTTCTATCTGTAATCGAAGCGGCAATGCAGCTCAAAGAGATTTATGAAGAGTACGGCTACTGTGGAGTTGCCCAAGCAGGACCGGGAACAACAGGTGCAAGAAAGCAACAGGGAAGAAAGCATCGGGCCTAACCTATGTTTCACTTAAACGGCGATGTAAAAGTATCTAGCGCCACACTGGCGCAAATCTAGAAGCGATTTCACTGCATATATACAGGACTCCGCCTTGTAATGAGATCTTAGATACATCACTGTCCAAGTATTTATGACCCTCGGATTTAAGAGTTCCTTATAGGCATTTTAGACCGGATCTCATATGTGCATTTATATTAGCCATCGTTCCAGTGACTCGCAGTGAGGTCGTTTATATTCATCGAAATGTTTATATGTTGGTATGTAAAGAGATGACACGGCAAAACCCGTCAATAAGACTTGCCAATCAGCTTTTGAATCCCTGACAATTCTATCGTAACCCATGCCGTAGTAGGGGTAAATGCTGTAATTTGTCCCTGTTCTGTTGAAAGAATCCAATAATGATGAGATTTAGAGGTACTCCCCCCAAAATTAAGATACACCCGCATGTTTAGGAATTATTGACCAAACATCATGGTACTCCCATAATGCTGGGGGTATGTCAATATTAGGAAGGTGGGGAAGGGATCGATTAGGGCGAAAAGTAGATGTTGCCTTTCCGAAGTCAAGACATACTTTTCTTTATTGATACTGACTTCATCTTCATCATCATCATCATCATCATCATCATCACCATCACCATCACCATCACCATCACCATCACCATCACCATCACCATCATCATCATCATCATCATCATCACTTTTCAAAAACCACACATATTATCTTATGATGGCCCAACGTCTCGTGTGAATCCACCAAAATTCCCCGCGCTCCGCCAAGGGGCTGCCAGGCTGGAACGATCTTCCTGGTCGCAGCAAAGGTTGGCTTTTTGGCCAAATAATGGGGTATAAATAGTGATTTCCTATGGGATTTATATCCATTTATGGTGCTATACCCTCCGGCGTCGTCAAACATTGCTAGCTGGGAAATCCACGAACTAAATGGAGGTTTAATTGGAAAATCACGGAACTAAATGGGTGATTTGCCAGCAAACCATGTTTGATTACCGGAGTGTGGTTATTTCCTACATAGTATCATCTGAATGATAATCATGATCGGAGGATTGATGGGATATAACTGGTTCATGGGATAGAAAATTAAAGGAAACTTTGATAGGCAAATAACGATAATATCAGCAAAGGTAGGATAACTAATGGAATAGCAATATCTGAGAATATATTGAATATCGGTTCTAGTAAAGGTTATCACCACAATCAATTTATCCCATTAATCTGAATAAGAAGCAATAATGCAGGATGCATGGGATATAGCGCAGATAGTTATCATTTAGATAAATAGACTTACGGAAAAATACATCAAAATATTTATCATTCTTTCTGCGGGTAGTACCGACTGCTCTAATGGTAGAAACCGACTGTTCCAATCGGATAAACCAATGAAGGGGATAGAATGGGGATATAGACGCATTAATATGGGATTCTCATTATTGGGATTCTTATTATTGGGATTGTTAGCTGGATATAGCATTATTCTTAATCACAGGGTGTACATGGGGACACACATGGATAACAATATACCACTAGCATCGTTATTGGGGAAATATTGTATAATATTGCGGGGGAATGATAACTCAACCGGGCATGGTAATGAGGATTGAGGATATTTCAATTGCAATTTTACTGATTGAACATAGACGCTGATAAACAACTATCAACAGGCATTCTTGAATGATTATATCCTATGTGGCAGTTCAATGTCACAATTTTATTCTTTCAAAATAGTTTCCGCTTATCAAGCGTTATTATCAAGCGCCGTGAATAGCACATGAATCTAGACAACCCAACTAACTTAAGTCTCTTCTTTATTTCAACTTGTCCACCAAAATTGGGTGTCCAGCTTGGTGCGCTCTCTTGTCCAAGAATCGTCGGAGATCGGGTTGGCACACCTGATTTTCCTACTATGAATATGGATGTGACAAAATTAAGGACCCAAGAAAATGACCCATTCAGATGAAATCTAATATCAGGCATACCAGAAAATTGCATTCTTACCAAAGTCCATTTCGAAGCCTTTAGGATCGCTAATATATGGTTAGTGATTCACAATTACCATGAAACACTTGGTTCCGAATAGATTCAACCATGTTTTGGTAGATAAATCCAATTAGACCCATAGTATAGCTCATATATTCATCAAATCCACATTATAATACAATGTGGGGCACCCACGAGCTGTAAATTGGTGCATACACTCCACTAACTATAGCTATATATAGCTATAATTAATCATCATACACCATGATTGTTGGAGTTTTCTGCACCAACTTAGCTATCGTTTGGAACGGAAAATCACCATCTGAGTACGTAAATCATCTATAAATCAGCCATTTTCCATTTCCCATAGCTATGTTAGTTTACGGAGGGTATATCCACATTATCCATTCTTCATCCGTTATTGTTGGTGCTTTTCCCATTATTAACCACTATGAATGAAGCCGACTATGAACTCACCATGTTTGTTGCTTTTTTTTTTTCCATATTAACCACCAGTCAAATCACTAGCATAACTCACCATTGCTGGCAACTCATGTTGCTTAAATCATCTTAAATCTATATTAACCACCATTTTGCTGGCGAAGTCCCTATACCCTTTGGTAAACAGCCACATAGCTATGGAAAATCACCTAATTTTTCATGGGAAAATCCACGTGATTTCAATGGCCATTTTCAATAGCAAACTGTTAGTTGACCAGAGGGTAAACCATCCTCGGCTCGGCCTGAAGGTCTCCTCTGAGGCCAGGCGCATTCCGGCCTTGACCTGGGCGCTCCGGCGGCCATGGGAGAACTCGAGATCTCCAGGGAAATGCGGCACATGATACCCTCTGGTAATTTAACATAGCTATTGAAAATGGCCATTGAAATAGTGGATTTTCCCATTGAAAATGGTGATTTTCCATAGTTATGTTAGTTCACCAGAGGGTAAATGAATGGCAAACGACATGGTATATGACATGGTATATGAAATGGTACATCACCAAAAAGATGATGTTTGAATGGTATGTGAATGGTAGATCTATCTAACAATAACAATCAAACTACCGATAATCTCATTGATAATGGCATGAATGACAATAGTGACAATACATGTTAGGATACTTATGCAAGGATATATTTAGATATACACAAGTGGGAGTGTATATATCTAACTTGGGATATCTACTGACTATCTATTACTTATTGGGTTCGCAAGTGGAGATCGAACAGAACATATGCAAGAAAATCAATATCAATGTTGGTCCAACCTGGGGTCAAACAACCAGAATAAGACTGGATATTTATATCTAACTTGAGATATTTCTATATCTAGAAAACTTGGGTCTATGTATACCCTGTCTGTCAAAAACTATTGTTTGAATAGTCTTTCGGGAAAGTAGGTTTTCAGTGAGGAAAGTACTTTGGCATAAATCATCATAATATGTATATACATGTATTTTTTGGGATATCCTGCATCTAACAGGAAGGCTTCTTTGGAAAAGATCAAATCAAGTGGGATCCCAAAACAGCAAGCATGGGGTTTCACGATACAAAATGATGATAGTGGGTGTTACGTTGATGATTATCACATAAGGTATGGTCTGCACTACATGGGAAACTAAATATAGTAAGCTCCAAAAAAGATGCAGAACCGTGGAACACCCTACTAAAATGGTGGTACATTACTTTTCTATCCTTTGAGGGTTACTATTGAGCAGATAACAACTCTGGGGATTCGAAAAAAAATAAGGATTTGACCCAGAGAAATAGGTGAAAATCATGGAAATTCCATCCCTGCAATGTGGAAAAACACATCCATAAAAGGGGTCTTAACCTAACAAAACAGTGAACAAATCAAAGCAACCTGCGGACATCATTCCTTTTGCAATCGGGAAAAGCATCTACGTATGGAAATCTAACAAACATGTAGGCCTAACCGAGAAAACCGTGCGGTAATCACTCTTTGGAACATCTACAAATGGGAGCTAAACCCAACAAAACCGAAGATTGAATCATATTGAATTAATAAAAATGATGCGAAGGGGATACAATGTCACAATATGCATGGCAATGCTTGGTGTAATGGGATCCAAACCCTGGGTCCATTGGTTAATCATGATTTCCCTATGAAAATGGCTATGACTTGAGATCAGATGCCACCATTTTGTCCCAAATAAGGGGGATGGTCATGATCCAAACAAGGAGCTGTTCATCAACAGCAATGGAGAAACCAAAACAAAATGCAGAACTATACCAAGTAAAGCCATTGTTGACCCTGAAAATAAGGGAGATCAATGGATATCAATATGGATATTAATTCATATTAATTCACTACAATTTATTACAATTCATTCTCAAATTCTCAAACCAACCGCCATGAGAGAACTGCCATGTGCTGGTGCCCAGCGACGTCGTTCACTTTCTCGGTGGCGGAATCATCGTTTCTTTCGAAGCGCATGGTCTCCTTAGCGAAGAACAACTCCGCGGGAAACCGACATAGGGCATGGCGACATCCGCAATTGGCAGGACAAATACGGTCTTTTTGATGTTCAAAAGTCTTTTGGTCATTTTTCCATCAAACGTAACTTAGGGATGACGACTAAGACTGTTACCTATCAGCAGCCCCTGTTGGAACCGCAAACGCCTGAAACCCACTGCCCGGTCGGTGGTTCGCCATGGAGCCCAAATGGAATCACCAAAAACGAGCCTGTGGCGATGATTCGATCAGGGAATTTCGGGGATTCTCTCCCACCCCATGAGAATGACCATCCAATTTTGTTGGGACCTAGACTTGACCGAATCCATCACATTCCAGCAACATCCTCACTCGTCTTGGCTCCATCCAATGGGTCATATCTCTCATGCCACAGCATTGGTAGATAAAAATCGCAGGATCCATGGAATCCTATGGGATCCAACAGTGTCAATTTTATTCAATTTTCAGATCATCTATGACCATGTGATCTACATTCATTCCGCGGCGTCCAATGTGCCAAGTGCCACCAAGTGCCACCACTGGTGGCTATCATCCCAGTCCGACCGGTAGAAGCCACCGGCGCCGGCCTGGTCATAAGATGTGACGCCAGCGTGGAGGAAAACACCGCAGTGCCCAGGGAAGCGTAGTCCCTGCAGCTGGGCGGTGTATGTCTGCATGCGGCTGATGTGTATGTCTGTTTGTGAAAGTGGATGATGACATACAACGATGATGTTTTTCACTAAAAAAGCGCACAGAAAAAAGGATGAGAAAGCTGAAAGAGCTGCGCTTTTCATACTTCTGACATGGGTTTTTTCGTGATTGGCCTGTGATTGCCATCTGGTATCTCTCAGGCTTTTCTCTTTTCAATGAAGGGCGAAAAAAACATATCAACAACGTCCGGCCAACGGTTGAACCCGGCCAACTGTTGAAACATCTCAGGAGATTCACCGCAGAGCCTCACTACACTTTTCATGTGCAACTACCATAAGATCTTTTGGAAACTTGGAACTAACTCAAAGATGGAAATAGATGACAAAACATAACACACCTATTTTTTGTGGGATGATATTCCTAAAACAAACAGTGATCGTGAAGTCACTGTTTGAGGTGGACGGCATCGTATCGGTGGGTAAGAACCACATCATACCACAGCTATATTTATATAACATAAATTACACAAGGATTATCAAGGGTTTTTTTAACCACTTAGTAGCTAGGCTGCACATCCAAGTATCTGTGCATATGTCTATGTCTATTTGACCTATATATCTACTCCATATATCTATTTGTATAGATATTATGAACTCTGGAGTGTATGCGATGTAGAACTTCCTGAACAACCCCCCTAGCAGTTTTTTCAAAAGCCACCTGATCATAATCGGCGACTCACTGGGTGGCATCATCACTTCGTGGGCCGCACGGAAGCTGCTGGCTATGGCGAAAACTGTAGTAAGGTCAGCAATCGGTCATGATCATATCATGTATAGTGTATATAATCGGTATATATATAAGAGAAGTTGAAAGGAAATAAGAATGCTAGCTATTTGATGGTAAGCGTCATGATTATTGGTAGTTTTTGCCTTCAATGAATCCATAAATTCGTCCAATTTTCTAGCCCAGGATGCTTCTTTCAAACCCATGAGATCGACTGATTTTGGGTAAATCCACGGCTGCGGAGGCTGGCGTCAGCACAAGATTTTGGAAAAGTGAAGTCCTGAAAAGCGGCCTGGGAAAACGTTTTGCAGTTTTTTCAGGTTTTTTTGGGGTTTCGCCAAGCTGCCAGAAATTGGTCACAAAACAAGATCCTTTGCCCAGCTTCAAATCACAAAAGGGTCACACACACACACACCTGCCCCACCTTTTTTTCGCGGCAGCATCATGACTCGGTATGGGGTCCGCTCCCTCTGTTCGGCCGTGCGGCTGGCGGAGCAGTGAAACAAAGGTCGAATCCGCTCCTTCGAAAGTACCCTCTGATGATTTCAGCCCCGCTCTCAGCCGAGAGCATCATCATCAATGGGATCTTTTTTTCAAAGGATGGATATGGGCAGCAAATAAGCAGGTGCCCCAAATGGACGGGTTGCAACGGCCAGGTCTGTGCCCTGGGACCAAAAAGTTCCAAGTCTAGAATCGGATGTGCTTCCTGGAAAATCATCAGTGGTTCCCAAAGGAAAACTAGGCTTTGCCCCTTGTAGGACTGGATGAACAAGCTGTTACATTGTATTGAATATATTGGCATCTTTATTTGGATAGCAGCTGGAATGCACACCCGAATGTACATCCAAATGCCACGCAAACATTCATGACGCTGCGCGAATCGTCAACGTGTGTCGACAGTGCGTGCCCGCGCACGCAAGTGCATTACTAAAACTTTCGAAGATCTTTGATTTCAATCAGCAGTTGCATATTGAGATCCTGAACACAGCGAAAGGATTCGTCCCGGTTAAAATGGGTCGTTCCTTGGGATTAAGGCGCATATTTTCTGAGGTATGCCAGTTTGATTCATTGCGATTTGAAGATCTGCTACTATTATATACAAAGATGAGGATATAATCAACAATATAAATATGGCCAATGGCAAGTCTTGGAAGACTCCCTCAAGCAGTACTTGGAATTTATGAATTTCTCATGGGTAAAACCATGCCAAAGCCTACAGAAATCCAACTTGGTTGCCTCGTGCGACTCACTTTCTTTTGGAAAATGGTAAGTGATGAGCAATTGTCACGGTCCAGTCATACAGCAGACTTAACCCAATTTTGGAACCTGCTAATGTCCACTCGGCCTGGCTAAATCTCCTCAAAATAGTCTTCAATCTCTGCTAATCCAACTCAATGACTCAATTCGAATCATATTGCTTTACATTCTCCCCCATGTTTCGTTGCTTTGGACCTTCTTAAATGCCAACATTTCCAGCCAAATCCTCCATTCGTGCTGGTAAATTCACCTCTTACAGGGTATATCCTATTTCATTGTTTGGCATGTCCCAATTTCCAACGAAATCTTCCAAGTTTCAGCCAGGATATTTCAGGAAGATATTCAGACAGTCCCTCAAAAGGTCACCCCCCAATGATAGCTGCTTCAGCCCAGCTAACGTGATTGTTGGTGGTAATAAGTAAGCACAACCCAAAACATCATTGGCTGGGTCGGAATGGGAAAAATCATTCTTTTTAACAGGTAAAACGTTGAATCAAATGGGCCATGGCTTGCATAGAACACCGTAAGAAATTACCAGAGGCTACCCATCCACATGTATGAATATTATTGGATATTCATAAATGGTGAACTCATGTTGACTAAAAATCAAATCACCATGTTGTCAGCAATTTCCAGCATTTTCCATCCCATTTGAGCCATGAAAAATACCCTATCCCATCTCATGAAACACTAGTTTGTGGATAGTTTTCTCTACTACTGGTTAGTTCATCATCGAAATGAAAAACAAGGTACTATAATCCTTTGCAACCAATTCTATTATCATATATCAACTATATCTCGTTTTGTGTTTAACATCATATATACTTGTTTTTTTTCTGAAAAAAGGGTATACCTATCAATTGGCCATTGAATAGGGAAAATAATGATTAACCCATGGACTTTTATTTTTGTACCCCATTTTCAGACAAACCCACTTGTTAAATCAACATAAAATAACCAACCAACAGGGCGATTTTTCATGGCTCATCGCGGCCTCCTCGCTCTCGCTACTGTCGCTGTCGCCGCCGCCGCCGCCGCTGCCAGGGGCTGCTGACTGCATCTTGGCCGACAGGCGGCCCAGCAGCAAACCGCTCTCGGCACCGGGGCAGAAGAACTTCACCTGAAGTTTTTACCACAGGAACAGTAATGATACCCTGTGGTTATGACTAACCTAGCCATGGAAAATCCCTGAACTAAATGGAGGTGTTAATATGGTTTAATGAGAAAATCATCCAAAATTAGCCATGTTTAATGGCTATGTTAAATAACCAATGGGTAATATAAATTGTTCTTCACTACCATAAGAACATTCATCATCATAGGAACATTTTATTACCATAGGAACGTTTATTACCATAAGAACATTAATTACCATGGTTTGAGAGCTATTGATAGCAATTCTTGTGGGGATGGAATGGGAATAATGTGGGTAAAATCCGTGAAAAAAGACCAACCATTTGGGAATGGTAAACATACCACCTATCTAAAATGAAAGTGGATGATTTATTCTTGTTTTACCAACAAGAGTGAAGATGACTCGATGACCACATATAAAGTTGCTAATATGATGACAATCATGGCAATATAACGGCAATATGATGGCAATAGTAATCTATAGCATAGCGGAAACATAGTACAAATGGGAATAGAATGATAACGGTATTTTCATTACATTGGTGTTATAATGGTATATTATTCTGGAATTACAATGCTGGGTATGTTTGGATTTCATGGGCATAGAATGGTAATATATCGGTAACAATTGTGAGGCAACACATAATACTACTAGCAGAAATACTGATAACCATGAGAATATAACAGATTATGGTATGATTACCAGTAAAGAGGGATAATAGCAGTGACAACGGTAACATAGAAATGCTTTAAGTGGGAAATTCATTGAATATGTGTACATATATATATATATATACATAGTTGCAATGGTATCAAAGGGTAATAAGAAGATCATAGACTTATAGCTTCATCATTCTGGCAGGCAGGTACACTTCTATGTTCACCTGGTGGTTGAAACGGACATAGAATTTTGATTGCCATTCCTCTGAGAATGGCTAAATTACTATCATAACGGGCATATAGTAGTAATATTCAATGTAGGGAAATGCTAATATAAGTAGTTACCAGTACCATTGTGATGGGTATAGTCGGTATAGTTGTAATATAGTTGTAGCTATGTCTTTGCCGTGATTGATTTTTAGCTATATATTTGTTATAGAGGAACGGAGAAGATGGTCATTGTCAAATAGGCAAAAAAAGGTGGATAACAGCAGGAACATCCGGGATAGCATGGGTAATTTTGCCAAAAACATAATGCAAACAATTCAGCACAATCAATGAAATATAGTAGATATCAGTGATATCAGTGCATTATATGCTGGAACATAAACGGCTTGGCTATCCTTTGGGGGCCGTCCTTCAAGCAAAGAGGCATAACAGTCAGGGGGCTATAGAGAAATCTTTCTCTATACTTGGTAATGAATGCTGTCCATAAAATGCAACTGGCACAACGAATGGTCAGCGCATACATTTTCAAAAAGGGTCTGCAAGGGGTGATTTGGGCAAAGTGTTGTCATTCTTCGGATGGTTTGGCGAATGAGGAACTTTTCGGTAATTTAGGATTCCAGCACTGAATTTAGAAATTTCCAAATTTGAATTCCAAATTGGGGATGACCCCTCCTTCTTCACCAATGGTGATCCATGGTGAGGAAGTGGCTTACAGCTTTGGTTCACTGAGTTGAGAAGTAATTCGCACATGGGAAATGGGTATAGCTCATGACTTAAAACCCAGCCGCCACTTAACTCATCCCGCGCAGCTAAGTTTGACAGTTTCACCAGCAACAATGGGTCTTCAGCTAAAACGGATGATTTCACCAGCAAACCGTGGCTCCATAACTCTTCTTTCGGAAAGCTCTGGGGATTTTGAAGATCTTCATGGAAGATCTTCTTTGGTGCGTTGGTTGGTGCAATCCCTGTTTTCGGCTGCTGTTCTGGAATGGTGTGTTCTTCATAGTTTGGGGTTGAACAGCTAAACCCTCAGTTTGATGATGTTCTCGCCCAGATCTTGTCGCTTGGAAGCTCCGAACCCCGATTTTGGTTGGGTAAGTTGGGTACATCACCTTTTGGACCGAGGTTTTCCCACTTTTTCTGCGTCTTGTTGGGGGCCCCAATTCTTCCCTTCATCCTTCCAAATGGAGGTTTCCTAAAATGGAGGGACCCCCAAATCATCCGTTTGAATACGATTTTCCACCTTAAACCATCCATTTTGGCGTACCCTCCGGCAATCAAACATGGCAATGGAAAATCCACCGTTAATAGATGATTTCCCATTGAAACCTCCATTTATAGGGGATTTCCCAGTTGGCTACCCATTTCTGGAATCCTCCAAATCGACCAACGTTTTGGTCATCGTCAGCCAGGTACAGCAGGCAACTCTCGGACAAAGTCCCGGCCGCAGTAGCAGGCGTTCACATGGTCCTGTGGCTTCGGGATCGCCACAGAATTCTTTG
Organism: Symbiodinium sp. clade C Y103; assembly: GCA_003297045.1. Classification (NCBI taxonomy): domain Eukaryota; class Dinophyceae; order Suessiales; family Symbiodiniaceae; genus Cladocopium; species Cladocopium sp. clade C. Next base: position 13,302 of record BGPT01002176.1, on the reverse strand, counting down.
GAAGGTATAGGGAACTAAAGTTTGGACACCGAATGATAATAGGAGATATATGGATTAAGAATGGGATAAGAATGTGGGAGAATAATTAATTGGTAATTATGGGGTAGCTATAACTAATAGTAGCCACCATGCCGAATTGAAAAGAGTTTTTTTTGTCATTGGGTATGGGCGTCAAGAGATGGGATCAAAATGACCCCCAAATGGTTGGCTAAGAGGTCAACAAGCAATAGGTGAATTCCATGATTTTTGGTAGATGTATCCATGGTATCGCAATCTCAGATCATCTCTATGGGATTTTTCTCATGGGGATATGTCTTCCTGTCCCCCGACGGCCCGATCATGAAAAAAACCACGCACCCATTCGGATTGATCCCAAATTAATGTGGTTTCATAGGGGGATGAAACCATGGTTTCTGGAGGGCGATAAAAACATTACGGGTCTGGGATCTTCTGGGAAGATCATAGGAATATCATGGGGATCTGAGGATATACCATGCACCTGGATAAATCAACTTTCCCGGTGGTTTTAACATGTTTTAAGCCACTTGAAAACTAGTCAATGAAGATCAACGATAACAGTGAACACTCTGATTTTTGCTTTGATTTGCCTAGTCCGATATCAAAGACTGTAGCTCTCAAACCTGGCAACAAATAGGAAACTGATGATCAACTTATGGATTTAGAGGTAGCAAATTTTCAGACAAACCTGTAACTTTCGTGAATCCATGATAGAACATGACCCATCGAGTTGCATTTCGTTCGATGATTTTTCCCAGCTATAAACCTTCATTTAGATCGGGAATTTCCCAGCCAGCCACGTTTGATGACACCAAAGGCATCCAAAGGCGACATATCACCATATAAAAATATCAAATTAACACTAGGGATAGCAGTATGAATGATAGGAAAAATGACCTTCATTAGTTCTAGAGTATAATTACACTATTGATAATGACTGGAACTATTCCTATCATTGCTAGTTTCTATTCCTATCATTTAAGCACTGATAATATTAACATGTATCAACCAAGAATACCTCATAATAAGCGAACACAAACTGGAATAATTCATGTGATGTCTCTATATAACCAACATTTATATAGTAATTTAAATAGTAATATACTATGCGACATCATAGTGATCAGGGATAGTAACTGGACCTGTAACCCCCAGTGGCAATTCTCGGGATCCTGAACCCAGATGTGCACTTGTTGCCGACAACTGGGCTCAACCTAGCGCAACAGGTGGTCCCGGCCTGTTACCTGGGAGATATGGGGAAAATCCTGGAAAATCACAATTATTGATGGGAACATATGGGTGAATTTCATGTTTTTTCATCATGGAACTGTGGGAAATTACCATTTTGAATGGAAATTGCTCCATGTAGTCCCAGTTGTGGCCAAGGACAGATGACTGACAGCGAAAAGCATGTCACGTTTTGTCTGGTAATCAGTGTGCTGAGGTCAGCTCAGAAGGCTTCGTGAGTGCAAATCTCTAGCACAAAAGTGTAGAAATCAAAAGGATGAGCGAGCAAACGAAAAACCTGATCAGCTCTCCCTGAGCACAGATGTTTTTCAGACATCTGCGGAGGAAAACACATATCTAGCATCATATTTATATATTGTTCCTTGATTGATTGCACAAAATCGCCGAATTCACCAGTCATTTGGGTCTGTCTGAAAACAAGGTAGCCATAAATCCATGATAGCTCATCATCATCCCATGAAAACGGCCATAACTTGGGGGGGTATAATGTCAGTAAAGCAATGTCATACACCACCCATATTGATGCTTTATACCAGCTATAAAAATGGAAAGTCATTGGGGATGGTGGATCATATGCCTTTCCTAAGATTACAAGTGGATATGTAACAATAGCAATAGGGGTCCTATATCCCAACAAACATGGGAGTTTTATATACCGCGATGATTAAAGCGGTAGAAGTAGACAGGATCCAGTTACTTGGATTTGCTAAAGGGGCCCCCCAAAAGTCAAACATATTCCCTATAGATTCCTCAAATGGTGGATTTACCATTGAGAAAATAGAAAATCACCTGAAACAAACCCAGGGTCACTGCAGTCCCAGTCACCCATTCCAGGAGGTTGGGCAGCTTCTCTTGCCTGACAGGTGCGATGACCTCGTGCTGCCTAAACTGGCTGGGAAATCCCAGAACTAAACGGAGTTTTTACCGGAAAAAACACAGGAAGATATGGAAACATGTGGGACCATCCGTTGTAAATGGAAGTGATAAATCGGTAAAAGCATCTGGAAGCGTTTTTTTTTCCAGCAAACCATGTTGCTTGGATTTAAAAACATCAAAATCTCTCAGGGACATTCTAGTTGCCTTCCCATCTCTACGCAGAAACACGACTAGACTACATGGTCGCAAGCCCCAAAATCACCGGAACCAAACGCTTTCTACAGATCTTCCTCATAATATCAGTCAGGTTCAAATGATTGCAACCCTTGAAATTATTGCAATTGCATTTTCACTCAACTCCTTGAGTTCCAAGATCCAGCCTCCTTTCACAATTCTTCCATGTTCACTTGGAAATGGGCCAAAATCAGGCGTCCCAAGATTGGAAAGTTGACGACACAGAAGTCTTCAACTTTCCAACACAATCTTTGCTGGTAAAACATCCATTCTTCGTGGGTCAAGCCCCAATGTTTGGTGAGTAAAGTCAGCAATTTACTTACTAAGCAGGCTTACTAACCAGTTGCTAAGTAGTTTAATTACATCCCATTTTATCCCATTTTCAGGTTGAACTTCCCCAATTTTTTCATTGGAAAAATACGCCCTCCATTCTTCACCGTCTCGGCGCCGTGTCTGAGAGACGTCCACGAAGTCGAAACTGGCGGACTTGACCCAAAATCCTGGCGATGTCTTGGAGGTTTCCATAGTCATGGAGATACCCCCAGAGCTGGATGGTTTCTTCAAATCTATTTGATGGAAAATCCTAAAATGGATGAGAACTGGGGGTACTGTACCCCCTCAACTTCGGAAACCCATTTTGGATGATTTTGGAAGGGCTGGACCCCGCCAAAAAACACACAGGATGATTTTGATAGATATGGATAAAGCTTGTTACAGATTAACAACATGATGAAGGGAAGTAAATTCCGAAGCTTAAATAAGAATTGTTACACACTTCAGCATCTTTTTGTGGGTTATTACATCTATGACTGTCGGGAGTGGTTTCGATGATTCTCTCTCTCTCTCTAGTTAATCATCGGTGACAATACTGTTGTAACTAACCGTTGGGAGGGATTATGATTGTGGCTATGCCATTCTTATTCTGCTCTATTGTTTGGGATGATGATTGGGATATGCACTTGATTTCTACTTGCGAAGGATCCACAATGGCTCGGCAGGTGGATCCTAAAGATTCTCATGGTGAAGTCGGGGCTTGGAGAGAGAGATTAGGTTCTTAGGTCACGGATTTTGGGTATCAATCATGTCCATATATGCGCAGATATACTTATACATATATAATTACATAAAACCCATGTTAAATCATGTCAATGTCTGATTTGGATGCTTTGGCACAGATTGCCTATTTTAAGTGTTTGGATGGACGAATATAAACCAACTGCTATCAACATACATGGCTGTTACTTTAAAGAGGCACCTAAAACAACCTGATATAGTCTTTGTCCGCACAGTTCTGTTTTTACCCAAGAGGAAAATAACAAATCATTTTGGTCAGAGCATTACAGTATTTTGGGGAACTCCTCCCAAAGGTCACCCCCATAAAACCAACACTAAGGGCTTATGAAGCCGGTATCGTTGAGGGGTTTCCTTTGGGGAGCTTCCCTTAAAAAGACTTCCATGATGACAGATTATCCTCCCTTTGGCAATTGGATCGCGACACCCCTTTTTCAACGATTTGGGTGAATCTGCACCACAGGGAGATCCATTTTGAAACGTCATTGATGCCTGTTTTTAGGCTATAGAATGCTCCTCATAATTTGAAGAATCTTGTAGTAAGAGTTGTACTATGACTATGGTTATCCCAATGCATCTCATCAAAACCATGCAGGAATGAATCAATTAACGAACGAATCAATGAAAGAAAGAATGAATGAATGAATGAATGAATGAATGAATGGATGTATGCATGAAGGGATGGATGGATGGATGGATGGATGGATGGATGGATGAATGAATATTAACATTTCTTGAAACATATAACAATAGTATATTGCCCAAAAACTCCTACAGAATCCAAGATTGGGTAAAGACAAAAAGGAAAATAGATGGCTCTAAGCCGTGTGCAACCATTATCAATGTGGAAGACCCCATGCTACTTAAACCATCCCCAACCGGGGTTTTGAAATTGGAATGATGCAAAATGCCCCCAAAATGGTTGGTTACCCGAGACTGCTTACCATTGAGTTTACCATATTATGGTCGAATCTACTGGTTAAATCCCCAGTCCTGTTGGTTTATATTCCATTTCTTCCCACATTGTATCCCACAAGTGCGCACTTAGTTATGAACTGGTTTATGTACTTCATGAGCTATCAATTAATATCTCCCATAGCTCACACATATTTAGTTCACAGAAACTATGGATAATCATTAAGTATATAAATAATTGCCTAGTTAATTAGAAATCAAAAGAAATCATATGGAACTATCCTAGTTTTTTTCAACCAACTTAGCCATTCGGATTGGAAAAACCACCACCCTTAGCGGACTCCGGAATGATGATGTCCGCCTGATTCCGGTGCCATGGCATCCACCAGGAGCCGCGCGCTGGAAATCTCCTCCAAATCCCTTGGAGGAGGCTGTAAACTTGGGAAAGCAGTAATTATTAATATTCACTAATGTGGGTTAATAGTGGCTTAATAGTGGGTTACTCAGAAACTATTTAATAGTGGATTTTCCACATCTATCACTCTGCACTCATTGGATTGGTTTAAGGGAAAATTTTAACCGCAAACCATGGATTTTCCCATCAAATATAGAGGTTTCCTGTAAATTTTCCCATTAACCAATCCAATGATATTAATATTCACTAATATGTTTTTCTATAATATGCTATGGTTGTTAGGTATTTGTCCTATAATGTCTGCGACAATATTATAAATTTTGTAGCCATATGGGATTTATCAATATTGTCAGTTATTATTCACTGATACTACGTTCTTTTTGTAGTAATTAGTAAGTATTGTTTCATAGCTTTATAGTCAATGCAAACAATAGTTATGTATTATAGTCAATTATAGCTATACTATGCTATACTATGGTTTCTATGGGATTTATATCCATTTTATGGTGCTATACCCTCCGGTAATCAGACATGGCTAGCTGGGAAAATTCCCGAAGTTTCATCGGGAACATCAGCTAACAGGTCGATGTTCATCGATTTTCTATTGCACACATCGACATTTCGCATCCCAAAAATTGGATGGTCCAAAGCCAACATCAATGGTCCCTTCAGGTCGTTTAAACATGCGCCCAACCCCAAATAACCAAACCCAAGAAGTATTACATGCCTTTGCCAAAGCGGGGCCAAAATTTCCATCTGAGTTAATTTCCCCTCAATCATTAATATCCCGTTGGTAGTCAAAATCCCATAGCCAATTGCCAATACCCTCCGGTAAACTAACATAGCTATTGAAAATGGCCCATTTATAGTTGATTGATTTACCGATTAAAAGTGGTGCTTTTCCATAGTTTTTTGTTAGTTTACCAGAGGGTATCCCATTCATATTCGATTTTCATTTGTCGATCTCCCCATTTCATCCCTATGACTTGGATTTAAGCCCAAGGGACCCCCCAAAAAAGTCCCTTAGTCAATTCCCCAAGTAGTCGATTTACCATTGCGAAAATGCAATGAAACATCACCATCTCAACACATCTTATTGGAATATAAACCCATGATGTACCATGATTGTTGGTGAAATCCACCATTAGCAAGGATTCCTGGGATGATCCTCCAACTACAGATCATGAGTTGGTTTACAAGCCCCGATTAACTATAGATATATATATATATATCGAATTATATCTACCATAAATCCATTTGAAAAGCCATATGATTCTCCCAGGATTCTTGGTGAACTCCCCCCATTTCTGGCCAAAAAAAACAGGAAAACCCCAACAAAAATTCCACCAAAGTCAACTGGTCTCTCCCATCCCTCAGACGCCAAGGGACTGCCAGAAGCGCGTGCTGATGCTTTCCCGGTCGTTCCGTTGGAGATTCTCGGGACCAGCACTGCAACCCAGCAGAAATCTCGGTGTGGCCATGGATGTTACCCTGGTTAGGGGGATTGATATTCGGGGAGTTCATGCGGAGCAACGGAAATAGGGATTATTGTTGGGATACACGTTTTTTTTTCCCCTCCCACCAACTAAAAAAAAATGTAGGAAATACAAGACAAACCATGAAGGGAACCAATAAATTCGGATGTATTGTGATATTTCTAGGGATGTTGGGGCCTTCTCACCATCAAGAAATGGCCTGGGTGCTGATCCGACCGACTGGGTGATGGTCTTCCAAGGCCCTGGTTGCCACGACTTCACGGCCACATCCCATGGCGCCATGTGGTTTACAATATGTTGAGTCCCCAGGTGGTTGAGAACATCCAGCATTTTTTCTCCACTTTGCCATTTCGTAGGGTTATAGGATGTCATAGGGGTATACAAACCCAAGTATCATATTGCTGTTTAGATCCCCTCGAAGCGCCTTGTCTCGTACAGCTGTAGATATCAACCCTTGCTGTCAGGTTGATAGAACATGATAGAACCTGGTATCGGAAAGGGAAAGCAAACGAACACGTATTACGTCATATTGCCAGTAACCTACTCTTCATCAAGGTTTGCAACATATCTAGGATTGTCTGACAGTAGACCCCCAAATCCCATGGTTCATCATCATTCTCCCCAATGAAATTGTCCTATTTTGCAGGTCAATCCTCCTTGGACCAACCCAAAGATTGTACTCTCTGGTTAGTTAGCAGTTTGCCATGGAAAACTTGCCCGTTTACACATGATCAAAGTGATGATTTACCTATTAAACATAGTGAGTTTCCAGTTCTCTACGTCAAGTTACGAGGGGGTCCAGTTGATGATAGGTCTCACGAAATCCTACTATACCCTGTAAAACCGTTGAGTTTCCCCACAACCTTGTTGGCAAATTGGGACTATACTCATATGGATAAATGATATTCACTTCCTTTTGATACTTAAAAAGCCCTCACCCTAGGAATTGAAGATTCAATCCCATCAAATTCCATTCAACTAAGTACTTTGAATGGCTCATATGGTAGTACATCTCTATATCGTCAAAAAACAGTTTGATTTTATTCTTTCCATTTGGGGGTTTCCTGAAATGGGGGTACCCAAATAGCTGGATGGTTTAGTTCATGGAAAATCCCAATCTAAAATGGATGAGAACTGGGGGTACCCCCATGACTTAGGAAACCACCATTTGTAGATGATTTTCCCATAAAAGAATCATGAAATTCACCCCCTTGCCGCGGTGCTTCATATCATGCCCACTGGTGTCATCGACCTTCGCGGAATCCTGTACGGCAAATCAGCCAGAAAGATGTGGAAAAGCCATGGGAAAACCCATCGGAATATATCTATCAATGGTGGGTTTTCCACATCTATGTTTGTTTAATCTAGAATAATTAGAAACATATTTTGGAATACGGTGAGTATGAGGGGAGAGGCACATTTAACATTGCCACGGAAAGTGATCAGTTTTTAGATGATTTACTCGTTAAACATGGCCGGTTTTCATGGCTGCGTTAGATTACCGAAGGGTAAATCATTGGCAATCCTCTCCTGTGTTGTTGTCTTAACTCCTGATATCTCTTTTGAACCTTGGTTCAATCTCAATTGCTCGTGGGTTAGACCTGCAATTACTTTATACACTAGATTCACTAGATGCAATATCGGGTGAAACACTCCGGATTGGTCTGATGGTGGGCAGTTCATGTATGCATGCACCAATCAAACTGGCAAAACATATGAACTCGTCAAGTAATAATCCAGCCACTCCCATGCGTTTACCACTACAACAAACACAAGCCTCAAGTATCAAATATCATAAGCCAGCTGGTTCATAACAATATCCACAAAGACAATACATCACAATAACAGTGACCGTAAAAATCACAACACTCATGAAAACAATGATAATAACAAGAGCACGAGTTATAATGAAAGGTGCCATATCGGCAGCAAGATCCTACCAGTAGTATCTTGTCAACGGATTGGTTTACAGGAACATTAACAGGACACCATGCCTTTTTTCCTCCCAAATATAGAGGTTTCACGTAAAATTTCGTATTTCTGGGATAGGTTGGTGTATAATAGGTGAATTCTATAGTTTATGGCAGGTGTATCGAGCCAGTTCGATAGGGTGTACAAGCCACATGATTGTAACTGGAGTTAACGATCCTTTAAAATCATATGTTCCACAAATTTCATGTTCTACCACAATAATTATCGACTATCTTTGAATACTGGGATAAATCACATGTATCCAATGTTTATCCCATCATTTTCCATAAATATCACTTTCTACCATCTCTTCACCCAACAAAGCCACCTTGCAGGCACCAACAACAACTACATTTTTTCTTGCTTCAAGCATTTTTTTATTGATGAAATGTCCATTTTGATAGTAAAACATACCCATAGCTGGTACTGGATCTTGGCTGTAAATCATCGTTTCATGAGATCTATAACCAGATCAAACATCATCTTTAAAGGTGAAATCACAGTTAATCAAAGCAATAACTGAAGTAAACCATTAGTAAATCAGGATTATTCTAAGGCAAACCCCAGCATTTTTCATGGGATATGACTGACTCACAGCCCCCAACGGTGCCTTCCCCCGCCGTCCCAGGGCCGTCCCCTGAAACGACCCGGCGGCCTTCTCCTGTTGATCCGCCGCGATGCCGATGAAGTGCCGCGAGGCGGTGCTGGAGACGCCCTTGCCTGGTGGCTTTGCTGCTAAATGGTGGCACATAGCATTTATATAATATAGTACATATATAATCATAATCTATAAAATATGATGATATATTATATGTATATATATATATTATAGTGTATCTATATAATGTAGATTTATATGACAGTTTAGTTGAATCTATTGATGATCTGAACATGGTAGAATTTCTGATGTTAAATTCACTGGAGGGTAAATCTGGAAAAACTATCATTGCAATGCATTCTTTGTCCCAAGATGGCCATGGCACTGCCACAGATCTTGACATGGAAAATCTCCGCACTGAAAGGGCCGTTGCTGCTGATCATCTGAACCTTGGCCAGAAAAGTGGAAGTTTGTCACGGCGAAAAGTGGTCGACGATGTAATGAATGAAACTGTTGTGAACTTGTATTATGCTTTTGTTGGTAGAGCTTGTAGCATCTTGTAGCTTAATCCCTCTTGTTCACGGAATCCCCAGTCTGAGTGTCCAGTTCTAGATGCTTCCAGATTTTGGGCTCCTATCATCTCTGTCTTTCGGTGCTCAAGCCCCAATTTTTGGTGGCAAATTCCAAGTTTCAATCCAACTTTTTAGGTGTTTCAATCACAATCTCAATCCAAAAAACATGATTGAACCCCAATCCTTTTATATCCTTTTCGTGTTTCAATCTCAATCCAATTTCAACATCAGTTTGGCTTCTCAATCCAACTTTTTGCTGCTGATTTCCATGGTTTCAGCCAGTTTCAGCCCCAAAAAACTCTCCTCAGACCATCCGATTCTTTTTCTCAACGCGGATCCCTAGGCTGCGCGACGCCCGCGCAAGCCGCCATGGGAAGATGAGCACGGAGATGGCTCTGGGGCGAACATCCCCAAAAAACGCCTGGCAAATAGCACCTTGTTCAATGACATCTTGTGTTCCAAACCCAATGACCATTGTTGCTATCTTTTTTCTGGGATTATTATTTATAATATCACAATTAGTGTTGTGGGGTTTCATCTTCAAAAAGTCGTGCTTTCCAGACTCCCAAGACTTTTGTTTTTCGTTTCCCCCAAAGTTTCGGCACATCTTTGGTGATTGCCAAAGTCGATCCAAGGGATGTTCGGGACATTTTTTCTTGCGGCGCCTCAGCTCGGTGGGCCTCCACAGCGAACGAGGATCAAGCGATCCGAACGATGTTGAGGTACCGGGGGTTCAGGAAATGGGTGAAGTGGAAACGTTTTACAAAACATGTCCTTGAAACATCTTGAAACAATGGTTTGTCACAAATAGGGCCAATAGGAATATACCTAGCGATTTTGATGGCTGAATGACGGGCACCATGGGCGCGGTGCAGGTGAGGACCTTGAAGGACACGACCATATACCATCATCCAGTGGAAGGAGATCCAAACTTCTGATATCATCCATTTGCCATGTGCAAACCATGTCCCAACCATTTACGCCAGATTTCACATCAAATCCAAGCAGTTGGTCCATGTCCACTAGTACAATAGAGTAAAATCATCCAATGAGGATTCCGTTTTGTACCCTCTGGTAAACTGACATACGAGTAACTATGGAAAATCACAATTTTCGATGGGTAAATTATGGTAAATCAACTATTTCTATGACCGTTTTCAATAGCTATATGTTAGTCATTACCAGAGGGTAATTTTCCAGGCATTTCCTCGCACTGAATCCTGGCAGCATCTGCTCTTTTCTCCGCACACGCAGAGCCAAACTCACCACGCACTTCCTCTACAGTGCCTCGCCGGTCATAGATTGATCACGACTTCGGGTCATTGGGCGGCGAGACTCTCTTTTTTTTTGTGTCGTGACATCATGAAGTGCCTATTTCCATGGCCTAGTGATGTCCATAAAAGCGAAAAAAAGATCTCGGAGGTATGATGGAAGATATCCCCCAAACCATCCCAAACCAAACTTTGGGGAGTCCCTTCAATAAACCTTGAACAACGTCGAATTTCTAAAGCTTGGGCATCAACGAATGAACGCGACACCATTAAGCCGATGTTGGCCATAAAGACACGCTTACCCTAGTGAATTCCGGGTGTCTATCCGGCTATCGATTCTATTTGCCATTCCAATGTCTGGGTTCCTTGGCCATAAAATGATGGACCTCTTCATTGGATTCTTGTAAGGGAAAATATTCTGCAAAAAAAACCTATACCAAGTCAGAGCCAATCTTTTTTCATAGCCTGAAACGAGATTCACTGGTGAATATGGATCCCCATGGCAACAGATGGTACCATGTACTTCCCATACTACCCATCCAAATCCCCATGGATTCATCAGGATTCCAGGTCAATTTTGCTGGTTCTGCCATTTTTAGCGGTTGCACTGACCCAAAGTTCCAGCGGGCTGAAGTTGGGCGTGGGATGATCGAGAACACTTGGAAGGCTTCCATAACTATGAAACAGGTCTTTAACCACCAAACGATTCGGAATGTGCGTTGGTTTATAACCCCAATTTCCCTCTGGTAAACGTTTACATAACTATGGGAAATCACAATTTTTTATCAGAAAATCCACTATAAATGGCCATTTTCAATAGCTATGCTTAATTACCAGAGGGTAACCACTGCATTCCCCAAAACACATCCGGAGGCATACGGCCAGAAACACCGTAAGCCAGATAGTCAAGATTAGTCAGACGCATAGCATTGGAACATCAACAGCACCCATCTGCAATTGGTATTTCCAGCTCCAGTACCGGAGGGTAGCTCATGACGGTTGGAACTACCCAGTCAGTCTGGAGAGAAAGCTTGGACCCCCTGACATTTTACACGAGTTCATTATTATCAAAGGAAGTTGGGAAGCAATCTTCCGAGTTACGAAAGACTGGAAAAGTGATGACTTAGAGTAGTGATGACTTAGAGTAGTGGTGACCTAGAGAAGTGATGACTTGGAGTAGTGGTGACCTAGAGAAGTGATGACTCAGAGGAGTGGTGACCTAGAGGAGTGATGACTTAGAGTAGTGATGACTTAGAGTAGTGGTGACCTAGAGAAGTGATGACTCAGAGTAGTGATGACTTAGAGTAATGGTGACTTAGAGTAGTGGTGACCTAGAGGAGTGATGACTTAGAGTAGTGATGACTTAGAGTGGTGACCAAGAGGAGTGATGACTTAGAGTAGTGATGACTTAGAGTAGTGGTGACCTAGCGGAGTGATGACTTAGAGTAGTGATGACTTAGAGTAGTGGTGACCTAGAGAAGTCTACTGAATCTCATCACCTCTGGATCTCCTCACTACTGAATCTCATCAGGTGACCTAGAGGAGTGATGACTTAGAGTAGTGGTGACCTAGAGGAGTGATTTGTTGACTTAGAGTAGTGGTGACCTAGAGAAGCGATGACTTAGAGAAGTGATGACTTAGAGTAGTGGTGACTTAGAGTAGTGGTGACCTAGAGAAGTGATGACCTAGAGAAGTGGTGACTTAGAGAAGTCGTGACTTAAAGAGTGGTGACCTAGAGAAGTGGTGACTTAGAGAAGTGGTGACTTAGAGAAGTGATGACCTAGAGAAGTGGTGACCTAGAGAAGTGATGACTTAGAGTAGTGAGACCTAGAAGAGTGATGACTTAGAGTAGTGATGACTTAGAGTAGTGGTGACCTAGAGAAGTGATGACTTAGAGTAGTGATGACTTAGAGTAGTGGTGACCTAGAGNAGAGGAGTGATGTGTTGACTTAGAGTAGTGGTGACCTAGAGAAGTGATGACTTAGAGTAGTGGTGACCTAGAGAAGTGATGACTTAGAGAAGTGATGACGTAGAGTAGTGGTGACTTAGAGTAGTGGTGACCCAGAGAAGTGATGACCTAGAGAAGTGGTGACTTAGAGAAGTCGTGACTTAAAGAGTGGTGACCTAGACAAGTGCTGACTTAGAGAAGTGGTGACTTAGAGAAGTGATGACCTAGAGAAGTGGTGACCTAGAGAAGTGATGACTTAGAGTAGTGGTGACCTAGAGAAGTGATGACTTAGAGTAGTGATGGCTTAGAGTAGTGGTGACCTAGAGAAGTGAAGACTTAGAGTAGTGATGACTTAGAGTAGTGGNTGGTGACCTAGAGAAGTGATGACTTAGAGTAGTGATGGCTTAGAGTAGTGGTGACCTAGAGAAGTGAAGACTTAGAGTAGTGATGACTTAGAGTAGTGGGGACCTAGAGAAGTGATGACTTAGAGTAGTGGTGACCTAGAGAAGTGGTGACTTAGGATTAGTGGTGACCTAGAGGAGTGTTGACCTAGAGTAGTGGTTACTTAGAGTTGCAAAACGCATTGTAATGGCTGCATGCATCTTATATGGGACATGTTTCTGGGAGGATGCCGGGGCACGAAACATTGTGTTTTTTCGGGTAAAGTGG